>QOCX01000158.1:170730-181464 GCA_005959815.1 Sarcophaga bullata
TACATTTAAATAAATATTATTTTCATTTATTATTTTGTTATTACCAACATAAATACTATTATATAATAAAATCATAAATATTATAATAGATGTACATATTATAGGTATTGCTGTTTCAATTAAATCTTACCATAATTATCCACAACAAATCATAACATAAATTACTGTTGTTTTTAATTCTCCCTTCTTTATTAGACCTAGGCTAAGTAATACAAACCTATAAAAAAAATTGCCAGAAGAAAAAAAATTTATTCGTGTGTTTTTAGTTTTAGTAGTTTTGTTTAAAAAGCTGAACAAAACAAAAATATTTTTTTAAATAGTAGTACATCTAGCGTACTGTTATCTACGACGACTCATCTCCTTTAAATTTAGTTGATGTTTATATTATGCTTAATGTTTTCGTATCCCAAAAATGTTGAAATTGTTAGAGCTTTCTAAAAAAAACTTTCACATACCAACGCCGTTTTAAATTGATGCTCATTTTTTGTCCCGGTTAAAGTTAACTACTTCAATTACAAAATAAAAAATATATAAATTTACAATGAAATTTTAAATAAATAATTACTTAATGAATTATACAGCAGTGAATGTGAATATTTTTGTACTTTTACCAGTTTAAAGTTTATCAATTTTTTTTTAATTTAAATTATGCAGTTAGTCTTGTAGGTAGTATGTTGGCTTATAAGACGTGACACCACGGTTAATACACTAGGTCAAACATCTCGAACAAAGCGAAATATGAAAAATATTTCTTCGGCGCGTTCCTCCCAGCAGATTTCTAGCATAAAACTTAAATACATTTCTCTAAAATCTGTAATTCGGAGTCGATTTTAAACTGTAAGTTCCGCTACTCATAGATAACATTGAAATATACCACATAAGTGGTGCGAGAAATTAGGTCATAATCTTGACTTAAAGGTTGTAATGGCAAATTATGTATGTATTTCATCGTTTATGAGGCTCAATTGTATTAGAAATGCTGTTAATAGTTTCGTATCGTAATTATTTCAGGCAGTTTTAGCTCTAAATCTTGTGACCTTTTTCTATCCTCAAAGTTAGCCAACTCAAGCTTTTTGAGTTTGTCTAACCACCAAATATGTTTCTGTCTGCGAAGTTAACTAACTCTCAGTTGTTTGAGTTTGTTATGATCACAGAATGAAAAACAACTTCGAGAACAAATATCCTGTTTAAGGTTTTTTATATTATACCTCTTTTCAAAACATTAATTTATGAATATTATAAATTTCAATAATTAAATAAAAAAATAAATTCTATATTAATTTCTGCTGATGTACGTATAATAAGTTGCTAAAATTGTTGCAGTATTTTGAGGACTTCCTCCCAAATAATGGGTGTTCTCAGTACCTGACTTAAAAATATTTTAATAGTTTTTGAAACTGCAGATTTCTTCCCATATTTATCAAAAATTATTTATGGCTTAAATCCAGCATCAAAATCGTTAATTCTAATTTTTAATCATGTTTTATTCTAATTTTTAAGTCTTCACTTTAACAATTTTAAGTAATTGAATGTGCAAAAAAAAAAATTTTAAATAAATATTAAAAAAGTAAAAAATAACTAACGGTAATCATGGTGAACTTTTATTCATTATATTTCTAGATATTCTGCCATTGTTGTGTTAACACGGAAAAAGTGAATAGTTTTAATTTGTTTTTAAATTTCTGAATTATAACATTGAACAAAATAAGCAGAATCACCCGGAATCTTTTTTCCCTCATCAAAGCAATAACAAAATTGAATTAATTTTGGGCCGTGTAAGCCTCCTTATCATTTCAATTAAATACTTCTTAAATTCAACAGCTGACAGCACACAAGACAAAAAAGTTAGATTCTTAAAAGAACTTATCACCTTATCAAAACAGCTTTCTAAGTAAGGTAAAGGAGGGAACACCAGGATTCAATTTCAATGATCAAAGTGTTATCTCATTTATATGACGCCATATTTCAAAGCGGCAACATCCCTCAATCTTGGAAATTTGCTACTTTTGTAGCTTGTTCTTATATTGACCTATATATCGAGCCATATTCGCCAAATAGATGTAACCCTCAAAATTAGGATTTTAAAGGAGAAGGTTTTTTATAAATTCAGTTTTAATAAAGCTATCCCATTGCAATTTAGAATGTAAGTTTTGTTTTGTGTGATATATACAATTTTAATAATTTTGATTAGATATTTGCAATGTAACGGTTGTTTTTGTGGGTTACATTTTTTTGCTGTTCTGCTGGCAACCACCAGTAAAAAATTGTTGGGTTAACACAAAAATTTATTTTAACCCTAATCCAGTCAACATGTGCCTCTCAGACACATATCTCACTTTGCCATGCTGTAACTTCCTTAAATATAGGCTCTTACTAGCTCTTACTGCTTCTTGAATTCCTACTTTCAGTTGTTTAATTTAGAATTTACAAATTTCAAGTAATAAATTAATTTTTATTTATTTTCTATTTTGTTTCAATCAAAAATGTTCTTAATCATGTCAAAATGTGTCTATGAGGCACATATGACAACGCTAACTATTAGTTCTATTGTTTGTGAACAACAAAATAAGATTAAAGAACGGGATTCCCTTTTTATTTGTCATTCAACACCAGCTTTCATTTATTATTCAGTTGTGTTTTAATTTTCAATGAGAAAGCATTCCAGTTGGAATTTTTTTGCAAAATGTCGAAAAGAAACATAGTAAGACCAGAAGAAATTGAAAGAATAATTGGGGAAACTGATTTGGATGAAATCAAGAATATATTAGTGATGATGATTACGACATCTCTTTTTCTGATGAAGACATAGATGTGGATCAACAAACAAGTACTGCAACTGTTTATGTCGGAAAATATGGAACTGAATGGAGTTCATTGCCAGTCGATGCAAAAACCGCAAAATATCGCAGACAAAATATTAATCGGAGACCAATACATAAAGTAATGTTACCACCTGGAAAACATATAAGTTCTGTTGTTGATGCATTTCAATACATTTTTGAAATCGATATCATCAATCTTATTGAAACGCTAATATTCATGGAAACAGCACGAATGGAGTAAAATGGCAGCCAGTAGACAACATTGAAATACAATCTTTTATGGCCTATTATTGAATGCTGGATTAAACAAACAAGGTATAATGCAATATTTTCCATGCCTGCATGCCAAAACACTGGTTCGTAACAATATTGCGCCATATTCGATTTGATGACAAGTTTACACGGTCCCAACGCAAAGCAAAGGAGAAGTTTGCTCCTATTCGCGATATTTGTTAACACATCAAAAGAAACTTGCTAAAGTCAGATAAACCTGGTGCATACTTCACAATTGACCAGCAAATGGTGCCATTTAGAGGACGAGTGTCGTTTCGATAGTTCATACCATCAAAGGCGGACAAATATGGTCTCAAAATATTTTGGATTTGTAATGCAGAAACTCGGTATCCTCTTCATGGAATTTCTTATCTCGGACAAGAACGTCCTGAAAAAAGTAAAAATGTCGGTGAGAGAACTGTTGAAGAACTGTGCAAACCATTTGAAAAAACAAATCGCAGCATCAGATTTGGTGTAGATACGCTTGATCAAATGGCACACAGCTTTTCCGTCAAACGTAAAACAAATCGTTCGCCACTCTTGCACTTCTACAATCTAATCGATATTTCAAGCATTGCAACCTTTGTTATTTGGACAAATAAGTTCCCAAATTGGAACGATAGTTAAAAGCAAGGAACTTGTTCCAAATATAAAACGCCGTAGTCTTTTAAAATTAAATAAAAACAATGTGTCCAATGTTCGTTCCATACTACAGGAGGATGTATTCTCAAACCAGCAAAGACAGAAAAATGTGCCACGTAGATGTCCGAAAATATGCAGAATGTGTAAGCAGTCTTGCAGTATTTGCCACAAAAATACTTGCAACCAGCATTATTCAAAAGTTCTAGTTTGCTTAAAATGCAAAAATAAATAAATAATATTTCATTTATGTAACTGGGAAGAAAAAATTTAATAAAATAAAAATAAGTTAACAAAATTAATACGTAAATTCTTTGTATGTGTCTCTGAGACACATTTTGACTGGATTTTTAAAAAATTGTTCTGACTTGATTAAGGAAGTGGCTTTTTGTTCTTTTTTATTGAATTTGTCAAGGCGCATTCATATAAGATGGTGTTATCAGCCCAGGTCAGTGCTTTTTCCAGTACACGAGATTGTCACTTACTACCTCGAAATAGATTTTTGAACACACAATATTTATAAAAGGAAATTTATTGTTATAAAGACTAAATAAAAGCTTAAATGCTTTATTTTTAATATAAATTAAAATATTTCTCTATTGGTCATGTATAAAGAAAATAATCATCGAAATTAAGAAATTTCAACATTCATACGCAAAAAAGTGGCAATTCTTTGACTACAACGACCAAATTCTCTAGAAAGTCGTCTTGAACAAATGCTGTGGAATAAAATAATTGTAAGTTTTTTATAATAAGTGACACAAGACGCTTAAAAGTGTACAGTATTGCATTTTTCTCATGAGCGAGTACTGATTGTAGTAGCAAATACAAATAAGAGTGAAGCAAAGATAGAGTACAAAAAAAAGCAAGTGCACACAAAAACTATTGTACAACAGTTTAAAAGACAGTTGTGTGAAGTGTACAACAAAATATTGTCATCTTCATAGTGTCACAACGTGCATTTTTTCTTGCAGTAAATTGGAAAAGAAAAATGAACAAGAAAGTGCCGAATGTTTTGATCTCGGGAGTCGAACATCTTTTCAGTAAAACCTGAAAAAATGGCATATCATTCGCTAACATGTCACTCGTCGCAGTCTGATCGACAACTAAATAACACAGCATAAGCGATGTGTGTGAATTCTCTCTGCACAATTGTGTTATGAAATCGTAATCCCTAGTATAGAACACTTATGTACGCATATTCTCAATGTAAACACTACTGAAATTCGTTTGACAATACTGAAAATTTAGTTTCAGTAGTGAAATATGCTCCTACAACACAAAGCATATTTCCGTTACTTGACAGATCAATAAGTGCTGTTGTACATTTTGAATAAAAGCGAAATACACATTTCAGTATACTCGTAAAATCAAGAGCAACGGAAAAGAGAACAATTCAGTATTGCATTCAGTGAAGGGTAAGGTAGCAAAATGTTTTGTGCACATGTATAGTATATACATTCCTTTGTTTATTTATTTTTTATTTTCTATATATTTATATTTGTATTTTAAATATTTTTATAATTTATTTAAATATCCTTAATATTCTGGGACAGCTTTTATCCCAGATTCTACTCTTATGGCTCCCAGTATCCCCCTGCAGCGTGATTGCCTTGGTGGTAGCGCAAATCAGTCCGTATTTCGAAAAAAAATTTAAAAAACAAATTTTTTTAAAACAAGAGAGAAAGAAACGCATGAGATATAATGACACAAAATAATAATTCGCCTTTGTCATTTTTGTTATACGGCGAATTTTATTTGACAACCTAGCGCCCACAACAAGTGCAACAAATACATGTTGTTTTTGTTATCACCTTATTGAGTTCGCCCTGGAATTTGCTTAACTTTTTCGTTAAAACTAAATTAAATTTCATTCTTTAAATAAAAATATATAGGTACATTTTGGAATATACAACACAAAACAAAAATAAAATAAGGTACTTCATATTAAAAATTTGTAAATAGCGTTCAATACAAATATTTATATGTATATTAAGAGTAAAGTATCTAATAATTCTAAATATTATCTTCCTGATCGGTCTCAGGCAGCAATCTTTGATCGAATTATCCCATTTTAAATTTAGATATTCGCATTGGACCTCTACGAGTATAGTTTTTTTATTACAAAGCTTTTTTAAACCCTTATATTTAGTGAATGAATAATTTCAGAGTTTCGTCTAGATCGTTTAATTGAACTTAGGTCATAACTTATGGTTTCACATTCGTCAAAGTACCCATACTTAAGCTTTATTTTGAAGTATTTTTTCTGAATATTGCAGAACGTAATTTTGTTAATTGAAGTTTCATTGAATTGGGAAACATCGCTTGTGAAAATTTCTTCTAGCCTTTAAAATCGCTGTTAGTTAACTCAACACAATTATATTTTTTTGGGTTAGTTCCTGCGTTTGAGAATATATTTGCTGCCCAAATGGTTCTACTCTGGATAAAGAATTCAATTGTACTATGTATCGAGTTAACAGGCATCATAGTGTGTCCAGGCAACAAGTACGTAATTTGTAAATAAGTTACAAAATTAGAATTTGCAAGAAAATAGGTTAATGTAGCAAGCATTGCTCGGTTTTTGTTCTGTCCTGCACACGAAATATACAAAAATCTAAAAAAGATTTTATAATAAAATCACGAAGATAATATGACATATTGATTAAAATCTTCCAAACTACGAATTCTTAGTATATTTCTCAAATAATTGTATTTTTTTGTATACTGTTTCACTTTGTTTCGTTTGTTTAGAAAAGAATTTTAAAGTAATTCACACAACCGCTTACCAAAAATGTAAACAAGCTCACCATATGCGGTTATATTAAAATTGTTTTTCTTATAAAATCATAACGGTTAAATCTCATGGCTGTAGAATTTTTGCAGATGATACAAATTATCGATTTCGATAAAAAAACAAAAATCGATTATGGTGAGGGTTACATCAATTTGACAAATATGGCTCGATATTCTGAACAGGAAGAATAGTAACAACGAGTCTAATAAAGCCCTACAGGAAATACTACATGATATTAAAAACTGGACTGAATACACTTATATGAAAATTTCTCTTCTTCCCCCTGAATAAATATTGGATCTTGCTTTGACGTCGCAGTACCTAAATACAAAACAAATATTAAACCAAAGATTATCATTCTTAATTTATTATAGTGGTGCTTTCTTCACACGGATGACACTATATTCCTGAACAACATTCCAGCTTACACTACTAATCGATATTCTGAACAGAATCCTATGCTATTTATGCTGATACTAAGGAGCAATAAAAATACTGTTATAAGTCGAATAGTGTTTTAGTTTTAAAAGTCATAAGCAATTATGGAAAAAGACCACAACACTATAATAATGCATTGGATTCCCGAAAAATACGTTTCACCTTCATACCGCAAGTCTTATGGTAATGAAATTCCAACAAAGGTAAGTTACGCATACCCATTACTTCGACATTAATCCCCAACAGTCAGCAAGCAACAAATAAGAATGTTCACAAGACACTTAAGACATACTATTTTTTCAGACTTTCACACACAACAGATGCAGCTGCTATCTTTCAATATAACACATCATCACATAACGAATTCTCATTTTTTACCTACCACTGACGATGATCCTTTGGCGACACCTCAGTATTAGATATCCTTAGGGAATCTATTTCCATAAACCACATCAAAATTCATGATTTTATTGTGAACTAGTATTTTTTTCATATTAATCCTTTAACAAATTAGTGCTCCTCATTTTTTTTTAAATCCTTGAACTTATCTTTTGACTTAAATAAATAAATAAATAATGCATTTTTCCTTACCACATTACACTATGCGACAAAATACAAAAAATTAAATACACCCGAGTAACTACCTAGTCTAAGTTCAGATAGTTGAGTAGAACTCAAAAATATCGTTTTATATTTCTCGAATCCTTCAAACTTGTTTTATTTGACAAAAACTGTTTTTTCTTTTGACCTACGCACAAATTTATTAATCACAAAAGCATTCCTAAACCAACGTCCAAAATTTAAAATTTTAATAGAAAGGAGTGTAAATCAAAGTCGAAAGGGAAAAACTCTTCATCGAGCCGGTGATAATATTTAGAAGTTACGTAAACATGCTATAAATTTGTGCATAGTTATATAACTTCAAGATTAATTACAATTTATTAATTTATTTATGAAAGTTATTAACTTTTATAAAGTTATTAACTTTTACAAAGTTAAATCAAAAAAATTGAGACATTTAAAAAATAAGATGAAGAAAACTTTAGATGACTAGCAGCCACCGAACGTGTAGATAACCGTCGTAAGCAAATATTGCCGGGTTAGACATCGACAACAGCTGTTTATGTTTATGTTTTTAAACAATTTCTTTTGTGCCAAGAAAATATTTTATAATTTTTATAAAAATGTATTTTTTAAAAGATTCTCAAATAAGATTTTATTTATTTTAATATTTATTTAGTTTATTTAAATTAAAAAATGTTTTTATTCAAGCCAAAATGTAAATGTGTGCGCACCAACCCCACAAATAAATGGAATTTATATGAAGAAAAGTCTCTAGTAGAATATTTGATGACGAATCGTGAGTTAGAGCTTTGTATTATTTTTAAATTAAATAAAAAGCAATCTAATGTTATTATTTGTAGAAGTCAACAGCGCAAACTTACTATAAGCGTTTTTCAGCCAAGACAAATATGGAAGTGGATTGAAAGCTTATCCGATCTGAGGTACAAAATATGCGTACCACCTATAATAAAGTCAAAGGTTGGGAAGTAACAACCCGAGCGGGCAGCATGGACGGCGAAATCATGAAAGGTATTTCATTTCATTTTTATCATTTCGACTATTATTTTAGCGGCGTTAATTAAAATGTGCACATTTTTTTATGAGCTAGATGATATTTTTTCAAGTCGCCGTAGTCTAGTAGGTTGTGTGTTGGCTTATTAGACGAAAGGCCAGGGTTCGAATCCCCGGTCAGACATCAAAAAAGAAATATGAAAAAAAATATTTCTTCTTCGGCGGCTTCCTCTCAGCAGATTTCTGGCAAAAACTCTGAGAGTAAATAAAATTGTCATGAAAAGTTTCTTAAAAAATCTGTCGTTCGGAGTCGACTTTAAACTGTAGGTCCCGCCACTCATGTATAAAATTAACACACACAACATAAGTGTTGTGAGAAGCTAGGCCGTAATCCTGACTGAAGGGTTGTAATGGCTAATTATGTATGTATAATATTTTTGGGAAATGGATTGTTGAAAATGCTGTTATTGATGAAAGAACAGCTTCTAAAAAAGAAAGAGCAGAAAAAGAATATAATTTGAAGGAGAAAAAATATAATTTAAAAGAAAGAGAAGTAGAGCTTCGTGAAAAAGAAATTAAAAGCAACGAGCGCATAAAAGTTATTGAGCTGGAAATGAAAGAGAGGTTGGCAATGGAGGAGCTAAAGCTGAAAAACAAATAATAAGTATTTAATAGTGTGTATAAAGTTCCTGAGTATAAGTTTTTTGCTTGTGAAAGTTCCATTATCAATTTTTAAAAAGTGGTTATTGGCAAACTGAATTGCATATTTACATACATATTACATTTATGTAAAATGAAGCAAACTGGTGCGAATATTACTTATTTGAGTTAAGTTTATTTGTGCTGTAAGTATTTCGCTATTATTTTATTTTTATTTTTTTCTTCAAATTTTATCAAGATGTTATGCAAAATGCAGTACTATGGTCTAGTTGTTGCATTTTATTTAATTCTCATTTGAGTTCATTCGAAATTCGAGTTCGAGTTTTAAACTTTCTCCTTTAAAATACCAAAGCAATTCTCAATGCGAACTCGATATTTAGAACAGTGTTTGTTGTAGAGATCCCTTTCAGCGTTGGAATGTTCGTTGCTGTTTCCTCCGAAAGGCGTCAACAAAAATGACTTTAGAGTATAAGCGCTATCGCCAACAATCCATTGCGGTGGCGACAAAAATCGTTTAGGATGTTTTGCTAGGAGAGAATTAAAAAAAAATTTGCATCATGTACGCTACCTGAATATTCAATTGTTAGTTGTCTTATTCGTAATTTGTAGCCACAAACTGCTTGAACTTTAACGGCATATTGACGTTTTCGCGACGTTTTCAGACATCTATATGTCCTACGCAACCAGGTTGCGAACAAAATTTGTTGTCGTCCAGTTTAAGAATTTTTCTTTCAAATTAAAAATCGCTTTAAAAACACGTTTTGCGACCTTTTGTATTGTGCCTCCATCACCCACTCCAAAGAAGGTAGCTAGTTTACGTGTTGAAAGTCCATCGCCAGAGGATCCTAGGAGATAAAGTACGATTTTTAACTGCATATCAATTGGGAGCTGTGCTGTTTTTGGACTTGTGTTAAACACATCATCGTCTTTAATCAAGTTCAGCATATCGTTGATCTCATGTAGAAAGGCCCTAACTCACACTTTTTTCGAAATTAAATTTTTTTGTGATTCCAATGCATTTAACACAAATTTTGTGTGGAATCACAAAAAAAAATCAGTTTCGAAAAAAATGTGAGTTGGAGCCTTTCTACATGAGACCAACGATATGCAGAAATTGCTCTAGTCGAACCCTAACCCGAACCCGGCTGTCGTCAAACATTTTTAACACGTTTTGGTTCTACTTATTAGATTTTGGAACTCCAAGTTGGATGTTCCTGCGGTTAGTGAGCAAACTAGCGACGTTTGTTAAGAACATTTCTTTTATTTGTTCTTCATCGTCATCATTACCTTGAAAAATATGTATTTAAATATAAACTAGTAATTATTTTTTTCTTATTTACTTGAATCAGCCATAACAATGTCCAATATGTATTTTTCGAACAAACCGGCTATTATTTCAGATTTTTGACTTGTTTTTGGCATTTTCATTAAAAATATTTGTAATTTTTTATAATTGTATTTTTTCGACCATGAGAGCAACCCTCAATAAGTATAGTGCGCTATATTTCAAATTTGACCGTCAGCGATAAATGA
>QOCX01000158.1:181474-222211 GCA_005959815.1 Sarcophaga bullata
ACCAGAAATTTGCTGACAGGACGTCGCGGAAGAAATATTTTTTTCATTTTGGTGGAGATATCTGACCTGCTGTTTGAATCCGTTCCTTACGTCTAATAAGTGAACACACCACGGCGACTTAGGTATCTACAATGGTTCATATATGCGTTTTTTTTTGTCAGACTTCACTTCTGCAAGCTTTTTACCAGCAATTTGCTGAGAGGAGATATCTGACCGGAGGTTTGAACCGAAGCACATTACCTACTACAGGCGACTTTCATGATGTCATTGTCCAATACTTTTATCTCTTAATTCAACTGTTTGTGACAAGCCTTCATATATCCCTTGGCCATGTCAGTAGGGATCATAACTGCGATCACAAATTGCGATTGATCAGATATAAGCACATAGCCCCAGCAGCCGGCAAGTTAAGACTACCGCGGTATGACGTGAGCTGCCAACTGACTTATGACTAGACTATGACTAGACTATGGACTAGACTATGACTAACTATGACTAGACTATGACGTAGACTATGACTAGACTGATGACTAGACTATGATAGAACTATGACTAGACTAGACTAGACTATGACAAGAACTACGATTAGACTATGACTAGAATCTAGGACTAGACTATGACTAGCTTATGACAAGATACGACTAGACTATGACTTAGCACTATGACTAGACTATGACTAGACTATGGACTAGACTATGACAAGACTATGAACTAGGGACTATGACTAGACTATGACAAGACTTACGACAAACTATGATAATATTATGACTAAACTAGACAAAACTTTGTTGGACTTAAACTATTTTTGGCTTCCATTTGCCTTGAATATTTGACTTAGAGTCATGACCAGACAACAAACTAACCTACAATTTTTTAAAGGTTTTATTGTGTTTAGATATATGATTATGAGAGTTTTTAACTGAGATTTGACAGATTTGGCATTCAGAAAAAATGTTGTTTTTACTGCTAAGCCTATTCTTGGTTAAGTTTGATTAAACTGTACAAAATTTATCTGCGCTAGGTTTTCTACTTCTAAAGCATAAACGCACATATGAACATTGTTTTCTAATTAAATTGCAATTTATTAAGGATACTTATTAAGCAACCCCGTATTATAATACATGATACTCTCCCTCTCTCTGGCTCTTTCCACTACATTGGCGCTATACTATCATGAATAGTTCTGCTTTCTTGTTTTTTTTTCTGTTGCTGGTATATGTTGCACGTAGTATTTATAGGAAACATTTTCTAAGCATCAAGTTCTTATTAAAATTTTCCTTATGCAACCATATTTTATTTATTTTTCCATATTTTCTAAACCCCACACATACACATACATACTTATGTGTATAGAATATTTTCTTTTTTTTTTCATTTTTAATAAATATTCAAAACACGTGAAAGGCTTTTCTTGTATCCGATATATGCAACAAAGTGCAATTTATAATGGGGAGTCTAAAAGTATAAGACCTTCTGAAGTTATTGGTATTGGCAACACATACAATATGCAGCAGGCACAACTAACTCACTTACCTTATGTTTGTTACTTGAGACAGAAGTGCATGATGCCAGGGTAACGTAACAAGGCACACAATAACAGTGCACATTATCAACATTCGGCAGCATATAGCAGCAGCAGCAGCAAACAACACGTATTTATTAAGTGGTTTTATTTTCCTATTAAACAGCGAATACACGAACACAATATATACACGACGAGACAAGAAAACAAGCAGACAGACAAACAACCAGCCAGTGCTTAGTGTCTATAACAAGCGTGTAACTTCATCACATATCATCTCATCATCAGCATCATCATTGACGCATTCATAGTATGTCTATTCTAAGGAGCAGCAGCTTTGGAGATGCTTTTTCTACCTCTCTTCCTCCGTTTTTTCTTTGGGTTTGTTTGGATTTTTTTTTTAAACGAATTTTAGTTTAATTTTTAAACTAAAAAAAAAACGTGTTTTGTCTCGTCATTTTATTATGCTGCAGATACTCGTCTTCAGTACAATGCTGCAGATCATGGCTATGCTTTCATTAGAAAACGTGTTTCTTAAATATTTTTTGTTCTTCCTTGTTGCAAGCGTTAAATAAGGACACGATTTTTTTTTATTTTCTTTTTATTATGCAACACTTGTTATTGTAGAGTGTTATCAACATTAAATAGCGTGCAACATCAGGTACAGAGGTCAGTATATTAAAGGTATTCTTGGAGTTCGTGTCAGATCTTCTTCAAAGGATCATGGTTCAAGGCCTTTAGAGTATTTGAATTCGGAAATTCTCTTTCAATCCACTTTGACAATAAATTTTTTTGTTTTTTTTTTTTCTATAAATTTCCACAAAATCATTCCTTGATGGAAAACTCATTTAAATTCGATTATTTTTGGGCCTGCTTCCACTTTGTTTTTTTTTTTTTTTTTTTAAAAAAAGGTTTTAACATTCATTTTGCGTTTGGATTATTTTGAACAGTTTCATGTTTTATTTGGAAATTGAAATTCTGTTATTCATGGAATTTTAATTTAAAATGTTTTGATATGTTTTGATTGAAATACCTTCATGGGGATGGGAAGGTAATATTTCATAATATTCAGTTGAATTTGCAAAAAAAAAGGCATAAACATTACTCTAATGGACATTTTAGGTGGATGAAAAGTTAGGAATGCTGTGCCGGAAATCAAATGAAAAATATTAGACGTGGAGGCCCTGATATCTCGATGAAATCAAATAATTGATGAAATATTCTTAGGATGGGCTTCTCTCAGCAGACTTCTGGCAAAACTCTTCTAAGTCAATAAAGTTTTTCAAAAATCTGTCGTTCTGATGGACTTTAAACTGTAGGTCCCGCCATTCATGTATAAAAGTAACACACACAACAAAAGTAGTGTGAAAAACTAGGTCGTAATTCTAATTGACGATTTGGTGTTTGGATTTGCATCTAATTCCTTACAATATTTAACTCATGCAACAATTAAAGTCTGCTTAGCACAAGGCAGTGCATATGCTGATTGGGCAACAGGCTGTCAATGTTGTATTTTCACAAAAAAATGTTCCTCAGCGATTAAACTGATTTCTCAATCAAAATGTTGTGTTACTAAACAAAATTGTCACACATGAGAGAGGAATAGCGGAGAAGTTATTGTGAAAAAGCAGACTCTTTGATACTTGTTATGGCTTAGAAGGAGTGTAAGAACCATTATCACTAAATCAGACCTCTATGGTTTCATGTAAACGAACTTTTTATCTTTCAATTAAAGATTTTGTACTAGAGACACTATGCTTTTAACAAGAAAGTTCCACGACACACACATCACGTTCGATTTTGCCATTATTGCAGAAGCAGTTTCAAGAAAAACTGATTTCACATTCAGGCGATATAAATTGGCTACTAGGATCATAAGACTTGATGCCGTTATCCCTTTTTTATGAGGCTACATCACAAATAGCTTATGTATACGTATTCTTGTAACGCCTAGCAATACAAAACACATCATAATTGATCATTGCAACCCTTCAGTCAGGATTACAACCTAGCTTCCTACACAATTTATGTGGTGTGAGTTACCTTTATACATGAGTGGCAGGACATAGAGTTTGAAGTCGATACCGAACGACAGATTTTTGAGAATGTTCTTCTTCGCAACTTTTTTTATTCTCAAAGTTTTTACCAAAAATCTATTGAGAGGTTTCGTGTTTATTGGAGTTCACTGGCCTGGGGTGTGGACCGTGGTTTTACGTCTTATAAGCCGTAACACCAGCTACTAGCGCCTAGTAAGATCAACACTTTCGCCAAATCGAACAAAATCATTCCAACTAATAAGAAAAACCTGCTTTATTCTTATGCTGAAATTACTTTTACCCCCAACCAATTTTAATCGACTGTCCTCTCAAGCTTGCAAAACAATTTCTTTAAGTATTTTCCTTAACAAAATTTTTGCTATTAATTCCCTTAGATATACCAAATTTGGCCCTCCTTTACATACCCTTCCCTTCTAATCCACCATGAATACCTTGACAACCCATTTTAATTGTTAATTGTTGAAGAAAGTTCTTTTTTTTTTTTGGCCAAATGTTTTCATTTACCTTTCTCAACGTTTTTTCCGTATAAAATCCAACATTTTTGTTAACAAAAAACCACTTTCGTTAATGTTCTAGTGAGAAGAGAAAGGAAGAAGGAAAAGGCAAATGTTTGCTTATGGCTTATATTGCTTATTGTTTATGATTGTTGTTGTTGTAATTGTTGTTGTTGTTGTTATAGGCAATTAAAAGTAATATTTAATTTATTAAGAAAAATAAGAAAAGAAAAGAAAAAAGAAAGAAAGAAAAAGAAAATGATTCCAGTTACGCGTACAACCAATTAAAATTTCAAATTGCCCTGACCAATTGGCTGTGTTGTGTTGTCATAAAATATTTATGATTGAAAATAAAATCGTGAAATTAATGTTAAAGGATGGGGGGAAAAGATTCAACAATAAATACAGAAAATTTGGAATTAAGGTAATAATAATAACAACAACAACAACAACAACAACAACAGCAATAATAACAATAACATTTATAGGTTTTAAGCATTTCAGGGTCATAAAGACGTTTATGATGATCGCAAGCCAACTAAAACGAAATTGAAAAGGAATTTTCAAACAGAAAAAAAAGGAAAATGAAAAGCAAAGAAGGGTTTTCCGTTTTTTCTTAAGAAGAAGAAGAAAAAAACAAAATAATTCTGCTGTTTATTATTATTATTACTTGGAAAATAATTGAGCCTCCGACCACTGTTAAGTCAGTTGAAAACATTCCTTTTTATTTTTTTTTATTTTTAAGCCAATTCGTTGAAAGGGTTTGCTTGCCAAAGACAAGAAAAGGTCAGAAAAGCTAGCAAAAAAAAAAAAAAATAATCGAAACGTAGTAGCATGAGGTGTGAGTGTGGTATATTTTTTTTTATTAAAATTATTTTTTTTTTTTAAATTAAATATGAATTGAAACGTAACAGCTGTCAAAGCAGTGTAATAATAATTATTATTTTATTGGCAAAGCATTTAACTGGAAATTCCATAAAATAATAAAATTAATATTCTTCTATAAGCATTCGACTGACTGCCTGCCTGGCTACAGCTAAGGAGTAAAATGTATTGAAATGACCCTTCGGAAATTAATATTTCCTTTGAACGAAAAAAACAAATGAAGAAAAATATAAAGACGTTAATAAAGGCCAACTAGAAGATGCCCTAAAGCATCTAAAGAGGCGTATATGACACTCCGGTGTCACTAACAATTCAGAAACGGGCAACCTTAGCTTATATGGGAATCAGAACATGGCTCTGAGTCGATTCTTATACAACCAAAATTATTGGAAACCTGTTCCTAAAAGTGTAACCTACATTAGACGTATGTTTGAACGCCATTAGCTATAGTGAAATGGCGGATAAAGTATTTCCATACATTAAGAATACTAATAACAGCCTTTATGAATGTAATTCGAAATTAAATTAAATTTTTTTTATTAGGAATACACAACGTATAACGTTTATTCATGCAACATTTTGAGGCAAGTGTTAGAATTAAAATTTAATTAAAAACCAGGAGAAAAAATTAAAAGTGGAATGGCAAACTAAATGTAGCTTCTTATGACAAAGTTTCTCTAGTTCGAAACCTATTTTCTTTTAATCTCATTTTCAAAATAAACTTCTTTCTTCCCTAAAAAAAATTCTTTTCCTTTCGCTAAGGTGTTGCAATTATTTCCGTTCATTTAATTTCAAAAACTTTTCCTTTTAATGTCCGCTTTTAAAACGAAATCAATTTCTTCCCTAAAAAAAAATTATTTTTTAATTCCTTACCAATCCTTAGGTCCGTAGAAATAACAGAAAAGCAAAAACAAAAAAAAATGCGGCCACTAAAACACAGCTGCATTTGATAACTTAAACCCTTTACTAGCCATTAACTTTTCCCTGGAAATTACAAAAAAAAAAAAACGTTAAAAACAAAGAAATTAAAATGAAAGCTTCAAAGCAAAACTCAAAAAAAAAGGAGAAGAAAACATACTCCAAGTTTAATTAAAACATTAACATTAACGCACCATCCTTATGAAAATACCAGCCAAACCAAATTTTCAAACAAACACACTCGGCCAATTTGCTTCACCATGACGAAACATCCAAAGGCATCCAAAGAGACATATGACTGGAATTCCTTCTTCGGGCATGGCAATGATGATGTTCACTGACCAACGGACCGGAAAATGGGAATGACAAACGAAAATTGGCGAATGAACAAAACAGAAACGAAATTAAAAAGGAAAACGAACAACACTTTCGGTGCCTTTTTAAATTGTAGATTGATCTCAGGGTGCTGCCATGGCATATTTGCAATCATTTGCTGTATTTCGTTTTTATTTAAGAGTACGTCTTGCATTTTTTGAATATTCAAAAGAAAAAAACGAGATTTTTCTTTTCTCTGTTTTGGGTTGAAGTAAGAACATGTAAAGAGCATTTATTTTAATGACCCTTAAGACAGAAGGCATTTTGTTTCGAAGGAAAAAATTTTACGAATTTAATGCAGCACAAATAATAGGCAGACGAATAAAATGATGACAGAAAAGCAATATTTAGTTATTGACATCTTTGGAAATAGGCCACTTAGGTTGAAATATCAACTGCTCTTAAATTAAGCTAGAAAATGTTTTATTTTTGCTTGTATCTTGCTAAATAGGCCTGTTCGGAGAAAAAACTTTAAATTTTATAATTTTTGTTTTCATTTTTTATTCGTTTACATCTTTGCTTATGATGACTGTTGCTTTTTTGCTTTTATTTTTATTATATTGTGTATCGTTTCAGCATTTCATTTCATTTAATTTTGAAGTTTTTTCGTTATTTTTTACTCCCCGTTTTTTTTTTTTTTTTTGAACAAAAGCCTGCATATTTTCACGTCAATGCCGCGTTTTTTTCGTTCTCCTCTTAATGTTTTCTTTCGTTTTTTCTCCACATTTTTTCTTTTTTGTTAAATCATTTCGTATGTTAAATTTGCGGTTTTGTTTGTAAAATATTATTTCATTTACGACGACTTTCTGTTGATCATGGAAAAACAAAAACAAAACAACAAAAAATAAAACAAAAACAAAAACAAAAATAAATGCACAGCTACAACACGAAATCCCTTTTAAAACACATGAGAGCAGCAGACACTCATGCTTATCGAAATGTATTCAACAGAAATGTAATGAAAAGAGCATAAGCAAGGGAGGGAAAGAGAGCGAGCACAATGTTAAAATACCATTTATACAGAAAGTTTTTTTCTTTTTTTTATATTTCATATGGAATTTAAAAAATTATAAAAAAAAAACAAAAAAAAATCATAAAATACCGTTGAAATTATTTAAAAAAAAAATTCCATATTTTCACATGAATTTTTCAGTAAAAATTTTCCAGGAGCAAAGGGAAAAATATTTTTGCATACGAGGACTTTTATACGGTCATAAGGAAATTTACACATTTACATACGTCCGCACACACACACACATACACATGTAGACAGCATATGCATTTATGTATGGTGGGCATAATAAGAACAACCGCATAAAAACGCAAAGCGGAAATTATACATATTCATACTTACTTATATACTTACATACATAAATGCGTTGTTCACGAATTCATATTTGTAATACACCTATCCGTGGTTTAACAGCGTACATATACTTTTACGGTAACATTTTACAATTAATTTTTAAATTAAAAAATGATTTCCAAGTAGAATAATAACTGTATATACTCCCTGAGCATTATGCTAATTATACGGGAGAATAATTTTACCGCCGTAGTCTAGTAGGTTGTGTGTTGGTTTATTACTTTCAAACTATAGGTCAGACATCAAAATGAAAATAAATTCTTCTTCGACTTTCTTTCAGCCGATTTCTGACAAAAACTCTGAGAGCAAAACTTAAATGCACAAAAAGCTGTCGTTCTGAATCGACTTTAAACTGTAGGTCCCGCCACTCATGTATAAAATTAACGCACACAACATAAATGGTATAAAAAACTAGATCGTAATCCTGACTGAAGGATTGTAATGACCAAGCACGTTATGTATGTATGTAATATTACAGCCAAAGAAAGTCACTGTTTGGTATTTGATGGTACGAAACAGGCAGAATCGTGACAAACTCTGTTCCGAAATTTTTTTTTTCACAAAATCCATCATGACAAATAGGCAGAGTTGGTGGACAAGTGACTTCCACCAATTTCCCTTTTTTACAATAAAATCTGTAGACGCTAGTATCGGCTTTACCCATTTTGTATAGACGCTCAATGCAGGTATACTAAGTCTGTATCGTTCCCCTCTACTGTCTCATTTCCCTCTGCTAAATAAGAAATTTTACAACGGGGTGTCAGAATACTTTTTTTACTTCATCTCCACATTCAGGGAACTCTTGTTGAAGCTTAAAGATGAAATAGATCCACTGAATATTTCCCCAACCTCCTATTGCTATAGATGTTCTCGATGTTATTTTATTAGTAACTCACATGCGCTATCTTCTATTTCAAAACAATTTATTTCAAATTGGCAAAATAGTTGGTAGCATTGTAGCACACTAACAAGGTCCTGGAAGTAAATGTAAAGATGCTAAGGGCCTTAAGGACAAAATGTCTGTCCGGAATTATTTTTATACTTTTACCTTATCGGATAAAATTTCCAACGTTTAAAATCTTCTTATCAGTATGTTTACCCTGAAAATTGCCTAGACTTTGTTTAAGATTTGGTTCATTGGGTCTGGTCTCCCCTAATTCTGCTATTACATTGTGGAACATATTGGATCCATCCATAAAACACTTTCGTGATCATCTCACATTTATTTTGTATTCGTTTCCTACTCTTTCGTCCTTTCTTAGTTAAAAAGAACACGCTGTACCTCTTGTTTTGGAAATCGCCGTGGTCTAGTAGTTAGTGTGTTGACTTATTAGAGGTAAGGCCACAGTTCAAACCCTATGGTTTACTCTGAGAATAAATAAAATTGCCGTGAAACGATTTTTCACAAACACTGTCGTTCGGAGTCGCGTATTGGTCCCGTATTGGTGTGAGAAACTAGATCCATAATTCTGACTGAAGTGTAGTGAGCAATTATGTATGTGTTCCTCATAATGAATGTGTGATATGAAGAGGAAGTCTACCAAAAACCTTCAGGAAAAACAATAAGATTTCCGGCCTTAAGTTTATTATTCCTTTGAATAGGGATTGCGTGTACGGTAATAACGTTTTCTTATATTGCCGCGTTAAGCTATATTAGTTTGAGAAGAGCCTGCTTAGTTGCTATTGGAATAGACTTCAAAGCCCCTGTTGATCATAGGCGTTTGTTGTGGTGGTGATAGAAACCCTGCGCTGGTTATATTGGATTCTTATCTCATTCCTCTTAGCTATTATTTGGTACTTCGGGGAATGATAAGCTCATTTAACGAGTATGTTAACGAGTCTATTTTAATTATTAGATCTTACCAGAATGTAAGCGTATTGCGAATGTCTGGTGTAATCATGTAAAAAACAAAGCGTACAATCCGTGTATAAACTAAAAATTACAATACAATTTGTTTATATGGCCAGGATTGTTTTTATTACTATTGTTTTTAAATGCTGGAATTATTATTTTCCATTTTTTTTTTGATTTTTTTTTTTTTTTGTTTTTTCTTTCATTTATTCTCCACCATTTTCTGTTAATTTTTCGCTTTTCACCATGTAAAGCAGAAACGTTAAGCAGAAAATTTAAGGCATTTCTGCCATAATTTTCACTTGTGAAATGAACAAAAAAAAATTTTTTTTAACTGTGCAGGTCAATGAGACAGAAAATATTGTAATTAAAATAAATGAGAGAAATAATAAACAAAAATAAAAATAAATTTTTAAAAATTTAAAAGAAAAACAAAAACTGAAAATTAATTGTTAAAAAAAAAAACGTTTTTTTTTTCTCCAAAAGCTGCTTTAAGTCATAAAGCAAGCTAAAGGGAGGGGAAGGGGGGTTGAAAAGAAATTTATGTTGTACCTTAGTTGGCTTAAACGGATTAAGTAATAAATTTATCAAACAAACCAAAACCCTTTATGCCACACAAAATGTCATTTGTATGAAGGGTACGTGTGTTACTGTAACTGCTTTTACAGAAAGAGATTAAAACTTATCAGACGTAATAGAAGCCCTACAGCGATAATTATAAAATAAGTTACGAAATCAGAAAATCTACCTGCTGTTGCAAGGTCTCTCCATGCTCTCTGTGTTCACTGCCTCATACAAAGACACTGTGTGTGTGTGTGTGTGTCTGTCTATTTCATGAAATAAAAACCAAAAGAAAAACACCAAATAAAATGAGAACGAATGAAATGATGAAATGAAATTAAAAGTTTTTGTGAGGAATCATTTGTAGATTTTGGTTATAGTTTTCGGTTGGTTGGAATACATAGCTACAAAGCTTAATAAGTTCCAGGTTTAGCTTGGCTTTTAAATATAAATTTGCCTTGAAACTTTTGAGTTCTTTAAGGAATCATGAAATGAGCACACATTGTAAAAAACATCATTATTATCATATTAAGCCATATAAAGTGTTAATTAAACTCTCTTTTCCTGTGTCTTTTTCTTTCTAAGATTTCATTGCATAGGAAAAAGTCCCTCTCCCTCTCACTCTCTCTCTCTCTCTCTCTTCCTCTATCCACGTGTGTTCATTAAAATTAGTTCTGCAACATAATTTGGTTTTCATAATAAAATTCTTATTTTTTCCCCTGCATCCCCCTGTAATAATAATTTTCATTCTAATGTGCCTTTAATAAGCTCATGTAACATGATGGCATACCTTTATGAATATGCCAGCCAGAGACATTGAATTTCATACACATTCCATCTAAATTATGAACAGACAGACAGACAGATAAATTGTAATTATTTTTATTTGTTCATCATATAGAGAAGAGGTAAGAGTGTGTATATGTTTACATGAAAAGTAAGTAAAAGTCAGTAATACGCGCAGATTAAATATATGAAATGATTCGTTGAGCAACAGTAACAGAAGCAGAAGTAGAAGCAGGAGCAGCATTTTGTGCAATTGTAACAAAGAAATAATTTTTCTATAAATACTTAAAGCTTTTGAAAAGCTCTAGGGAATATATTTTAATATAGAAACTGCAGGCTTCTAAAACGGATCCAAAAAGGTGGTGAAATTGCACCAGGACAGCTAAAAAAGGACAGAAATCATTCAAAAAAGTGCCTAGTCGATGAGTATATCGGCCTTTGCAGTGTGGTACCCATACGGCCCAGGTCAAGACCTGGAGGTAATAGGTTATTTTCCGGAGAAATTTCTGATATTCATGAACGACACGATGCTCGAAAAGGACTTCGGGTATTGTAATAAATATTCAGGAAGTATTCGACTAATGAGCATTCATTTAATCGCCATGAGTATTGTCATGTTTTTTACCTCGAATACAGTACAGTAATCTAGGAGTCTATACACATCTCCCGCTTCCTTTTAACATTTCATTTTGTTACACCCTGTTTAACTGCATTTGGATCATAAATTTTCATTTTTGATTTTAACTTTCACATACTCTCCCTATGTATACATATGTACATACGCGTATATGGCTGATTTACTGAACGAGTTTATATGGATGACTGCCTGTTGGTCTCACTAACTGTTAATATGTATGGCTGTATGCAGAGATGTATCATATAAATGATAAATTGGACTTTTTTCTTCCACGTAACGAAAAAAAAAGAAAACAAATAAAACTCCCCATATTTAATAATTACCGCCTGAAAACCGGCAACGAAAAAAATAAAATACCCCACCTATCATCCATACTGTAAGTAAATCTATAAGAGTGTGAGTTGTATTTTATGCTCCCCAGACATATAAATGGCGCCGTTTTATTTACAACAACAACAACAAAATAATGAAAGAAGAGGAAGGAGAAGGAAAGATCTTTCACCATACTTGTACAATACATATATAAAATGCAATTACATACACCATTAAATCTCTCTCTCACCCCTTACTCTATGAGAGAGTGTGTGTATATACATATATTGTAGATACAAATATTCTTATTAACACGCATACTATTACACAATTTAATACTCCGTTATTATACTGGTTATTTTTATTTACACTTATGCACTTTGCTTCTCCTTGTTAAAATAAAAAAAAAAGCAAATCTATGAAGAGATTTAAAGGGGGCCTTTGGAAATCAGGTTAAGGGTGGTGGTAGTGATAGTGATGGTGGTGGTGGGTTTATATAGAGGGCTTTTAAGTTAACAAAGTTTATACAGAAAACTACTCCCGGTCTCTTGCACTCTTATTTAGTTTTTAACCTGCATTCTTTGCCTCATTAAAGTTGTCATAATTTTCCATTAGATTTGCCATTATCATCGTCAGTAACATCATTATCATCATCATAATGATGATGATATGGATGGAGTAATACAAGCATAAGTAATTATTTTCTTTGTTATTATTGTTAGTATTGTAAGTCAACATTTATAATAATCATGACAGTAATCCACATCATCATTAAAACTAAGGAAATAAAAACAACAAATAAAACGAATTGTTTTTCATGATATTACGGGCATGATGATGAGTATGTGATTTCCTTTTAGCCATGTGCCATGAATTAACGTTTAACTAAAGAGTTTTTAAACAAATTAAAAGAAATAATAATTTGAAATTAATTATGATTTGGAAAAGCCTTTTAAGTATATAGTAAAACGCTCAGGTAAATGAAAATAAATTAAGAAGATTAGCAAGGCAAATCAATAAAAGAAATTGTAGCCTAAAGGTACTAAAATTTAAAGAAATATTTGCTTAAAAAAAAAAGAAATAAAAGTACTTTAAAAACTTAAAAAAAAAATCTTTAACTATTTATCATCCTGTATGCTTAGCTTTAAGAGAAGAGAATAAAGAAAGAAAGAAGCCAACAAGGAGAGATTAAGACAACGACATTATAAAAGACAAATAATAATGGCGAGGTTTTAGTATCAAGCGAGTATTTAAATTATAATTCACACTCTAAAAGCAACCAAGAAGTAGTAGAAGATACAGAAGAGATACAGATGTGATACAAACAGCAGACTGTAGAAACATAATAAACACTGCTAATGTAAGTAAATACCAGGCAGGATATGCAGGCGGCAAAACACAAGTAACCGAAATAAGAATCCTAGCCGATATAATTTATTTACAACAAAATAATGTTAAACAATAGAAGGAAACAGTAAAAGCTTTAATGAAAAGATTTTAAATGAAATTAAGAAGGCATAACAGGCATCAAGGAATTGATTATACTACGTTTTAAGCTATAAAGCTCCTTCTCCCCTAGATATAGCCCTCTTAGAGCTTCCAACAAAGCACTACCATTTCCAAAATCCATTTTAAGTTAGAGTTCTACGAAGATAAACTTAAGAGTGATATTCAGAATTGCTTTGACTTTCTCCAGTTATTTTGCCTGAGATTCCTAAAAAGATTCTCCTGTTTTCCAATCATTATTTGGCCATGTTGAAATCTCTTTTTTGAATAAATCCCTCTTCTCCAGTTTTCACTGTATCTCCCCCCAATAAAAGCAGAAAAAAAAGGATTTTTTTAAGGAATCTTTACAGCTTAACTTGAAAATAGAAAAACATCTTAAAACTGCACTGGGGAGTTTTCTTTTAAACGAAAAACATGTAAATTTTTATTTACACTCTGGAAGGAAGGAAAAGTAACCAAAATGCTAACAATCCAGTACATATTTCATGCCCCCCCCCAAAAAAAAAGAAGGAAAAAAGGAACTTTAAAAAGCAAGTAAAATGCGTTGTGCTAACAATTTAAGATAAATAATCCCAAGTCCTAAAGTAAACTTTTTTTTTTCTATATATTTTCGCCTTTTTGTCCTTTACCCTTGGCTATTTGTCTGCAACATTTCTTAAATCTTCCTGCACCACCTCCATCCATCTAAATAAAAAAAAGAAAGTAATCTTTAGCTCATCATCTCCCAGGTGCCATACTAGACTGGTCTATTGTTTTCGGCTATGTTTTGTTTTGTTTTTGTTTTCTTTTTGTCAAACTTGGTTTATTTTTATTTGGTCTTAATGGTGCCTCCTGTTGTCTTTGTCATGTTTTATAGTCTCCAGGTTAAAATAAATAAAACATTTTGCCTTTATAAATAAAACATTTAAATTCCTTTTGTTTTCTTTATTGTTTTTGTGTGTGTGTGTGTGTGTGTGATTTTTTTTTAGTTGCATTGTTTTTTCTTAACGAATTTTATTACTCCGTTCCTAGTGTGTAAGCAAATGCAAAGATTTTAATGGAAATCTGAGGTTTAAAAGAAGAAAAACGTGCACAAATCTTGCTAATTTTTATTGCCTTTCAAGGAATGTTTTTCTTTTTTTTCTCCGTTTCTATTATCCGACAACTGGTAATTATTTTTCCGCTTTATAGGACCATTAAGAAGAGAAGTGGTTGGTAAACAATTTTAAATTCCATGAGTTGCATATAAAATATGAAATTAACGAAGATACCAATCGAATTTGAAATTGATTTTAATCTCTACTAAATACGGGTCTTTTATTAAGCGTTTCCTATCTTTAAATTAAAAAAAAACAAGTGTGGATAAGGTATTATTTTCACTCCCATTGATGCCACTATGTGCAGAATAATTCATCGTCCAAATATACGCCATGACTTCTCTAAATGGAGAGTTTCCAACATACCCAATTTGTCATAATTCTGATGCATTAATCAGATTGAATTTAACCAATGGAATGGATAATGTTATCCTTGGAGACTTGTAGCCTATTCGAATACACTTGCAACGTAAGAAAACATCACAAGAAAAAGTTAAACGGAGTCAGATTACACTATCATGGAGGGCTGTTCACATCACTTCAATGAGGAATAAACATGCCCTAAAACTACTGGTACAGAATATCTAATGTGGCATGGTCTAAATGGTACCTACCATCGTCAGTCAAGGAAACTAAGTCTCCCGAACTTTCGAAAACGGTACGAAGCTTCCTCATTACCCACTTCCTCAACATTTATCTTGAGCCATAAATAGTCATCGTAGTCTAGCAGGTAGTGTGTTGGCTTACTAGACATGAGGCCTCGGTTCAAACCCCAAGTCATTCATTTCCAACAAAACGAAATATGAAAAAATATTTCTCCGGCGACTCCTTCTTAGTAGATTTCTCGCAAAAGCTCTGAGAGTACATGAATCGGAATCGACTTTAATCTGCAGGTCCCGTCACTCATGATATAATTATCGTACACAACCTAAGTGATATGAGAAGCTAGATTGTAATCCTGACTTAAGGGATGTAATGACCAATTATATTTGTCTGTACGTATGCATGTATAAGTAGGAAGTCTGGCCGCTAAAGACATTAGCAGACTATAAGGATTTACAACAACAAATACAGAGCCAGAGGTTTTCTGCTTGTTAATCAAACTTTGTTTCCCTTCAGTTGTTATTGATATTTATCCAGGATCTTTATGGAGTAAATATTAGTTTGGATATAGATTTTGTAGTCATCATGGTATATAAATTGAAGGTATAGCAGTCGCTTACCAACAAATCTCTTGACTGTGCAAGCAATAACATTAGTCTTGGCCTAAGGAGTTATACAATATTCGCAAGAGCAGCTGGATACATAAATTTCATATGAAAAAGCGCAATAGCTCGCTAGCAGATTGATTTCTAAAGTTTTTAAATTTTTTCCATTCCAAGTTTAGTTAAGGCTTGTCTTATATGTAAAGACATCATTTGTATAGCCCTTAAAACACTATTGGGATTAAATTTAGCCACGTAGCTTACAAAGACTATCGCAGACTATCTTTTCAACGATTATTCGGGCTTCACTAGTAATAATGTTCCTCTTAAAAATCTTCAAGATGGTTGTCCTAATCCGTTGCCATTTTTTCTAAATTTATTTCTCTTTTATAATTACCTTTTCACGGTTTTGTTGTTGGACGTGATTTAATAAGCAAAAAAAAAAGAAGAAAAAAATCTCTATCAGCAACAACTGAAGACGTTCTACGAAAGCTTTAAGCCGCAGAGAAGAAGAAAAAATTAAGAATTTTTGTTAATAAATTATACTCAAGTGTAGGCAAACAAGCGTAAGAGTATTACAAGAAAACAAGAAAAAAAACGGAGAGAAAACACAGAGAAATTAAAACAAATCTCAGCTAAAATAAATGCTTAAGATTTGGAATCTTTTTGGTTCCTTTTTCTATTCCTTTCGTTCGCTTAATGGTTTTTGAAGAGATTTTATTACCGTTAAAAGCCAGGCAAACCAAATGAAAAGCAAAAAAAAAACAGAAAAATTCTGTCCATAGAGATTGAAGAGCCTGCGTTTGAGATTTTCTTTTTTGTTTTTTTTAAGGAAAACATTAAAAAAAAATGAAGATGAAGATGAACATGGAAAAACTGACAAATTTATGTTTAAAAACAAGAAAAGGAAGGAATAAAATTAAAAATTTTTAATTACTTTACAATGTTAAAGAAGCAATAAAATTGAAATATTAAATAAACAGTGCCCATAAAGAGAAACTACAACAATTGTAAATACCTTTGATAACGTATGTCTCCACTAATAATTTCATAATGACACCTTATTGTAATGCATTCCATGCTTTTCATAATTTTAATGAGAATTTTTCAATTAATTTTCCAACAATTAATTCCTTATAAACCATTAAATTCATAACGAGTAACATACAAGAAGGGAGGAGAGGGGAAATGACAACAATTAAAAGGAAGAAAAATACTCTTCCTCTCTCTCTCTTTAATTTTTTAGCAATTGTCTCTACTCGCCGGAAGTATTATAAGGGGGTAAAGGGTTTAATTATTGTTTAAACATTTTTTCTGCGTCTAGCAGGGTTGCCATTATACATAACAATAGAAGAAAAGAACAAAAAATTATTCATAATAACCAAATGGCTTAACAAAAGCAACCTAGACTTTACTAACAAAGTCTGTGGAAACGTTTGAATGGTAAGGTAACCCAGCAAACAATTTAATGCAAGACAATGTGAAATATTCCTTCAAAAGGATTCCAATTCTTCATACATACAGCCTAACATTCTTGTTTTCTCAAATCCCATTAGACGGAAGTACTACTACCGATCTAGTAAAATCTGCTGGTGTGCCAAGGGTATAAACGCTTGTTCTTTAATTGACTTTTTGGTTTGCACCGCTTTAAATATGCTACACGAGTTATTGACTCTCCCTGGGTTGTGGATTCCAATTCCGGATATGGCCCTATGAGACTGTGGGGAACTCCTATTGTGAACTAGTACGTCATATTTAGGAATATGCACAAACTGTTTTTGGACACATTTCATTACAGATTGTTGGACAAATGCAGCATCTTTCAAACGAAAATAATTAACGTGTTTGTCGCCAGCAATCAGGCATTCCCAAAGGCTACATAATCGGTCTAGAATAATGCGTACAAATGGTTCCCTTGCTGGATTAAGAAGGGATGGTAGTTGGTTTTCATAGAGTGATGGATTGTGGAGACAAAGCAGACACAATGGGAGGATAGATCGGAACATTACTAAGCTTTTTTGGCAATCTATTGACTGCGGTTAACTCCGCATATTGCTCGGTCTTATCAATTTCAGCAGGAGACTGGTGACAGGGATTTGGGATAGACCACAGGCAGAGTATTGCAGGATATGTGGAAATAAATGGGTGTTGGGAGTATAGAGCACCTCCTCTGCAACTGCGTAGTGCTTAGTAAAATAATTATGAATATATTGGGATGGGGAATAAACCCTTTATGGGACAAATTCAATCGATTCTCTTTCACATCTTTCCAAATGTTTTGTTGAATTTTTTCATCTTTCAAACGCTATATACCTCCTTTCGCATATAATGGTTCGCTGGTGTCTATGGAAAATATTATTTAAAATATAAATTGTTCACTCTACAGCAGAGGAAAAAAAATGAAAGTGTGGCAACAGTTGCCATGTCAATATCACACACAATTATCAAGTTAAACAATAACCAAAAAGCCCCAACAACGACAACAAAGATGATGACAAAAATCATCATACTTTCAATGACATCTACTACTAGACTCCTGTTACCCAAACAAACGAAAAAAAGGAAAAATAGATCATCAACCATTACCACTTTGACGGTGCTTAAAAGCTGCTATAAATACAAAAACAAAAACAAAGCATAGTAACGCATAAATATTAAATTGACATTTTACCGCCGTCGGTTGTCATTGACGTCACAAACACCACAAATATGCTGATGCTGATACTGATGCTGATGCTGATGCTGATGCTGTTCCCATGAACTACAGCTTAAATATGTAAGTTGTAGGTACAGCTATAAAGTATTTACGGCAACTAAAAATAATTTGTTCAGTGGATTGTCATCAGCAGCAGCAGCATTCTTGTCGCCACCATTGTCGCCATTGTCATAGTCGTCATCATATCGTAAAGTATTTAAAGATTCATTGTTTTACTCGTTTTACCCCAGAGTTAGTAAGTAAGTAAGTAAAGCTTAAATTCTTTCATTGTTTCGGCTTGAAATAGTGAAGAAGGGCAAACGAGAAGGTTTTCATATTTTAAAATTAATATTTTAACATAATACTGGAGGAGGTAAGAGTAGCATGAAGACAAATTTACAATAAAAATCATTTAGAACACCATCGTCATCATCATCATGATTTTATTTTGTAAACATTTTAATGATTTCTCACCTACTCACCAGGCATTCATTTTCACTTTTGTTTGATTTCAAAAAAAAGGGGAAAGAATTCTTGTTTTTGTACTCAAATAATGGCAAACAAATGAATTTAACTCAATGAACTTCAGCTTCATCACAAAGGCCCATAAATAGGCATCAGAGGCCGACTCAATAATCGACGTACAAATGTTTGCTCGAACCTTTGACTTCCTACAATTCTAGGGAGGAAATCGTTGCTTTAATGGAATTGATTTTCAACTTAAGCATGGCCTGGCTTATTGAAGCATAATTCAGGCTGAAATAATAGCTGTAAACACAACTACAGAACCAATTCTGTGTGAAGGTGTATTGGATGCGGACATTTCCATACTTTTTAATATTAAAACGACCATTGGATCCCTTAAGAGAGAATGTAAACCACTTCACAGAATGGTCAAAAATGCCTGGAGGCCTTGCAATATATAGCAAGACATCACTGAAGCAATCGAAAAAGCCAATTCACGTAAATTCCCATGTGAGATTGACAATCTCCTGTTAAGAAGTCTGCATATGATCTCAAACAGACTGTAAAGAACAAAAATTGGAAAAATTAGTTTACTTAGAGACTCCACGCAACTCTGGTTCAGTGAGAATGTAAGACACGATTTGTGTTAAATCAGTCTAGAACATCAGGAACTTTACAGCGATGATAGCAGAACACAGGGGCTTAAAATAGACATCAAGTGTAATAAAGTTGGTATACGAGAGATTTCCAATATTTTTTGCAGACATTTTAGGCAAAAACTAGATTAAAATGAAATTTTTTAATGTGCTATAGGGTTCTCGTTAGTCGCCTTATGGACTTACCATCTCCACTTAGAGTAGGTGCTGTTGTTATGGTTTTGTTTTCCTACACCAACTGCATCCCGCAATCTACATTCACAACTCTGTGCCACAGTAACAAGCTGTTGAAGCTGTTGTTGTTGCCTGATCCAGATCCTTTTTTTCTTGTTTTTTTCTTGTTTTTTTTTGTTTTTATTGTTTATTTGTTTTACAAACTAAAAAAAAAAAAGAGAAAAAATTTGTTAATGGTATTTGAATATTGGTTGCTCATGGTAGCCAAACATTTAAACAATAGCAATAGCAACAGCAACAGCAGCAACTGAAAATAACGGAAGACCAGCCATTGAACCAGCCAGCCATATACAGGCAAACCAAACCAAACAGTCATCGAACCATAGACCAAGCAAAGCTAAACATACAACAGCAGCAATACAGCTTTCATGCTATTCAATATACAACACCTACACATACACATATGTATGTAACTATTGTATATGTATTTATATAGAATATATACCATATGTATGTGTGTATGTAAATTTGTATGTATGTATGTGTATGTGTATGTATTTGTTGTTATTGTTTGTAATTTGATAAAAGGATATTTACAACGCATCCGTTTAACTCTTTAGTCTGAAATTGTATGAAATCACTTGAAATTAATTACAGTATGAATTGCACAGCAGGCTGTTTAACACCAATACACATGTACATAAACACACACACATACTTATAAACATACGCACATGCACAATTATACCACTTGTATTTAAAGCGTATAAATGAGAGTTTTTAGCGAAATTCGAGTATGTACGTTGGTTGCATTAACATTATTGCTATCGTTATTACTGTTGTTGTTGTTGTTGTTGTTGTTATTATGAAATTTATAATCAACTAATAGAGTTTAATTTTCTTTTTTTGTTGTTGCTGTTGTTGTTTTAATTTTTGTTTTAAACAAAAATAAATGGCAAAAACAGCAACAGCAATAGCAACAGCATCAACAACAAATACAATAACAAAATATTTTATAAATAAATTGTATTTTACAAATTGTTGGTATTGATGCTGTTGTTGTTGCTGTTGTTATTATTAAGCCATTTTAATAATGTGGCCATAAAATTAATATGATTTATTACTTTATGCTGGAGAGTGTTAAAATTAAATCAAAATTTTACTTAACAATAAAGAAAATATTCAAACAAAACATCAGCATGGCAAATGGCAATAGCAGAGGCATATTTGAGCAGAGGATTGTATTGTGTTGTAAAGGTTTAATTCAAGCTTTTTTAAAAACCTATTTCATATCCAATTAAGTTCTCTTAGGCCTGATGAAATCCGTTAATAATAGCAAGAACTTAGTTTCGCAATGTTTTTCATTCAATTTCTGTGATATTTTGATTACACTGGGATACTCAGAATTTCGGGTAGATTTGTTGGCTGCATTCGAGTTATAATGCATCTAGCCTGAGAACAGATAACGGTTTGGGCGTAAGTCCTGATAAAAGCCCAGGGCAAAGTCTTAACACAAGAATGAGGCATATTTTTATGCTAATTTTGGGTAGAAAGCTATCATCCTTAACAGAATAATAAAAGCCTGCATCACTCTCGTCGCTTGTAACAAATTATTGGGTCTAGGACTCACTAGATCTATACAGCAGTGGTTAACACTATTTTAACCTACGAATTCCTAATTTGGTGGGAATTCCTCTCGACAGAAGAACTTCAAACTGACATGCTGGACAGAAAGATCTGCCTGCAACATTAACAGTGGTACCTTGCGCACTATAGAGCGTAGAGGGTTCTGTACAACTAGATAGCGGTATGAATGAAATATGGGTCATGCTGAGATCATGATAGAATTATAGAATTTGGGACTATCGAACTGATTGATCACAGGATACCGCGATAGGATTCCTCAATTAAAAAGAGGACAGTCAATCCGTATAGCAAGTTTTGGAAAAATACTGCAGTGCATTATTGATACCAATCTCTCTACAAGGAGGATTCAAAGGAACTATCAGTGATGGACATTGGTAGTCAAAGTTGCTCCAAATAGATCAGAGACTAAGAAAAAGTGGAAAACTGTGATAACATATTGATTCTTATATGGACTAAGTGTACCTTATCAATTTCTCTGGGTACATAGCCACATACCTACCTATCTGATTACCCTTGGAGTAAATTATGTTGTCAAGATGTCATGTCAAGATTCTCATCGGATTCTCTTTCCTTCCTGCTTTCAAATTCTATTTAAAATTTGAATTTTTTTTTCCTTTCCAATAGCTTCTGGCTTAGTTACTGATTGTCTATCCATAAAAATCATGTTCTTTTAATCACAATCCTGCATAAAACAATGAGAATTAATGCCTTTACCCAATAATTGTTGACATTTTTGCATCATATGCACCCACATACCTCTGAAAAGTTTTTTTTTTTTGTTTTATTTGGTTCCACATAATCAAGTTAATTTTATTGCAGTTTCTTTTAATGACAACATCAGCATTTTTTCTTTCCTTCTCTCTCTCTCTCTCTCTCTGGCACTAAAGTTGGCAAATGTTTTCATTTCAGTTTTCCTTTTTTTGTCCTTTGCTTCGTTTGTCTATTTTTATTTTGCCAATTTTTTTTCTGGAGCTTTTTGTTTTACCCACTTGCCTAGTTGGCAACACAATCAGGCCATGTTTTGTTATTATATTCTTGAACTTTTTCATTTTATTACAATATGTTTTCAAATGGTTTTTTTTCTCTTTTTTTTCTGTTGCTGAGACCATAATTAAGTTTAAATTCTATACAAATATTGTTTTCCTCCTCTTTTTCTGTTTTGATTTTTTGTTTTCCGAGTTTTCTGGGCCTGTTAATGTTGATTGATTTAGTCCCGGAACAATTTTTTGTTTTAATTTTCCTTAGAGACCATTACAGAACAGTAAAAACGAACATATTGTTGCCACTTGTTCCTGTTGATGGAATAGTTAAACAGGAAAATTATTTTGTTTTTCCAATTGTTTTTCTCCTCTTTTTTTCTTTCTTTCTTTTGTTTTTTTTTTTTCTTTTTTGATAACAAATGGGTCAAAATGTGTTGATTTTGTTTTGTAGCCTTATTTTGTGTTTTGTTTTCTTGTATAATTGCTTGAACAATTATAACTTCTAATGATGTTCATCAATTTGTTGTTGTTGTTTTTTTTAACAAAAAACAATATTCCTCAAGTATCATAAAAGAGAATCAAAAACAAAAAGGAATAATTTAAAAATATTTTGTTATTCTCGAATGTTCTTAGTTTTATAGACTCTTACTATTATCGACTCTACTGTCCGTTCGGTTAGGGCGCATTGAGACACTTACAATTTCCGATTTATTACAATCTAATATGTTATGAGAATTTTACATTTTTGGCTGTATGAAGCCTATTTATTTAATTGTTCATAAAATCCTTCGTAATTATTTCGAAAACAATTTAATTATTTGAATACCTATAAATCCCATTTTCATCTCTATAAATTATTGCTACTGCTTTTAAGGTCAGCAAGGCAGTCCTTAATTCATCAGTGGTAACTTTCACCTTTTTTTAATAGGTTTTAATCAATTTCCGTTTCCTTATTAAACACTCACTTACAAAATTAAACAAGGTATACATATTCTTAACTTTAAATGCTCTCGTGCACATCATTTTCTGTGGTTGAACACAAATAAAGCATAAAAATCTTACTCTCTACCTATAGTTCATAGGCTTTTAAAGGTTTCCATGATACATTCATACATACGAGAGATTAAATGAATGTGTTGGCAATAGATGTGGTTGCATTTAATATATTTAATTGTATTTTATAGGATTTCCTTACCCTTTCTCCCTATCTCTCCCCCTCACTCTCTCTCTCTCTCTCCCTCTCTATTTATATGTATTATTACCCCGGTAGTTCTTTAATCAAACATAGAGAAGGCACATGTGAAACGTTTACAATCCGATTAATTTCAATTCATTTTATTCGTTCATTTCACTTTTCCTTTTTAATGCTTTTCATTATAAAATTATTTCTACAGGTGAAACTAAACAGAAATATTTCTTGTTGTTGTTATTTTCATAGTTTATTATACACGGGAAAAAATGTTGGGAAAGTTTTCAAATTAAACTTCATTGATTTATAGGTTCTACTTGCTTTACTAGTAGTAATATTAGTAGCAATAGTAGTAATAGTAATAATAGTAGTAGTTATAGTAGTAATAGTAGTAGTAGCAGTAGTAGCAATAGTAATAGCAGTAGCAATAGTCATAGTAGTAGTAATAGTAGTAGTAGTAGCAATAGTAGTAGTAGTAACAATAGTAGTAGTAGTAGTAGCAATAGTAGTAGTAGTAGCAATAGTAGTAGTAGTACAATATCTGTAGTAGCAGTAGTTGTAGTGGTAGCAGTAGTAGTTGTAGAATATCAGTGGTAGCAGTAGTAGTTGTAGAATATCAGTGGTAGCAGTAGTAATAGTAGTAGTAGTAATAGTAATAATAGTAGTAGTAGTAATAATAATAATAGTAGTGATAGTAAAATATCATTAGTTGCAGTAGTAGTAGTAGTATTAGTAGTAATAGTAATAGTAGTAGAAGTAATAGCATTAGTAGTAGCAGTAGTAGCAATAATAATATCAGTAGCAATAGTCGTAGAAATAGTAATAGTAGTAGTAGCAATAGTGGTAGTAGCAATAGTAGTAGTAGTACAATATCTGTAGTAGCAGTAGTTGTAGTGGTAGCAGCAGTAGTTGTAGAATATCAGTGGTAGCAGTAGTAGTAGTTGAAGAATATCAGTGGCAGCAGTAGTTGTACTAGTAGCAGTAGTAATAGTAGTAGTAGTAGAATTACAGTGGTAGCAGTAGTTGATGTATAGCAGTGATACTAGAATAGCAGTAGTAGTTAGGCAGCACCAGTATATGAACAAAAATATTTGTAAGTATCAAAACTAGTCTCAGCTGAAATTCTCTTATTACTTTACAGAACTAGCAGTAGTATTAGTACAACAGAGGTAGAAGTAGAGTATAAGTGGTATTGCAGTTAGATGGTTCAAATAGTACCACGATATCCTGGTACTACTAATGTATCTTGTGTTTATTAACGAACTTCTTCTTTTAACAAAAATTTTGTATTTTTCAGAAATTTTTCTTTCAGTGTTTACCTGAGAGTACCACAACAAAAACAAAAAGAAAGTGGCCTGTCTCTAAATGACTAGAAATGAGCTGAGCTGTCTTAAGTAGAGTGTAGATTTCTGCTGTCTGCTGTCTTAATGGCGTGTGTATAGTTTGAGTCTCAAGACAAACGTCTTTTGCTCAATGATGTAGAATTAATTACATTTGACAGACGAACAATTTCTACTGACGTGTTTGTTGTAGTTGTTGCTGTTCTATGCCGTGCTTTTTTTTTATATAAAAAAGCTATTTAGTGTTCATTCTTTTCTTATATTCTTTTTGGATTTAATTTAGGTTTTCTTGTATTTTTTTCTACACCCACTAACCCTAAGGATTTAAGAATGTTTACCAATAAAACTCCACTTTCATTCTGTCAGTTTCTTTTTCTTTCTTTTTGAGGTTTCTCTTCTCTCTTAAACAGTTTTTTTTAGGATTTGTTTCCTTACTTTGGTATCCCGCACTAAAGCAAAAAATTGTTTTTCCAGCGCTTTTCATTTTGTATTTAGCCAATGGGTTATTGTATTACCAGCATGCCTTCTATTTTTCTTTGTTTCTTTCATTCTTTTTTTTTTCTTTTTAAGTTGTGTAACTACAATACAAAAGGGGAAAACTGGTCATGGGGTGGCGTTAAGTTCTCAACTTAGACTTCTGTTGCTTGGTTTGGTTTGGCTTGGCTTGGCTTGACTTTATTTGAAGTTTGTCTAGCTGTCTTGCCATGCCTTCTCATGGCTTGTGATGTCTTTAAAGAAAAAGCTTATCTTGTCAAATCGTTTGCTGACATTGTTAAGTCAATGTGGTCACTATTAGTTTCAATTGATCTTTTGGATTTTATTTCATCTCTTCCTCTATTTATTCTTCCACTTTGAACATTTCATTTGTCTTTGCCTTTCGTTTTTTTTTCTTTCTTTCTTTCATATTTTTTTCTTCGTTTTTTTTCCTTTTCCAATAGCATTTTTACAATATTTATTGAAGTCATAAGCACTGCTCGTTTGACTTTTCAATGTGTGAAAACATCAGTGATGGTAGGGGAAAGGGTATGTATCGTTGTGGGATTTATAGAATTTTAATTGAAAAACTATTGCGGGAAAAATGTGTCGTTTTTATGTGGTTCGATAACATAAAATACTTCGAATTCATTGCTATTTGATATCCAAGTAGCAAAAAACAAAAGAACAAAGAAAATAGCAAAGTGAAAAGCATTTGAAAGAAATATGCTGTAAGTTTAACTGTCATAAAATGTAAGAAAATATTTATTCCTTCTATAGCAGAATGTCATTTTTTATTGACTTACTGACTGAAGAATGTCATAAAGATTTAATAGCAGCATTTGATTGTTATTTAAAAGGGTTTTCTCTTCGCATATATTTGTAAATAAAAAAATGTGAACAGTTAAATTGAGATTTTCATCAACACATTAGCGCAGTTGATTGAATTTTTAATTGACGGAATATTTTTTAATTTCCATTTCTATGAAGCTCTTAATTGGTTGTCTTTAAGACGTCTTCTTTCTTTAAACTTTCCATCTAAGACAAATTTTTATTAATCTCATATCCTCTACACTCTTACAATCGGGGAAAATTTTCACCTCAGGTCTCTTCCCCTTGCTAAATATAGGCCCAGTCAAGACAAATGTGAACCTTATCCTTACTCTCAGCAAATTTCTGGCAAAAAATGTCGTTCGCAGTCGAATTTAAACTGTTGGTCAAGTCACTGTATAAAAATTAACACACATAACATGAGTGGTGTGAGAATCCTAACTGAAGGGTTGTAATGGCCAGTTAAGTATGTTATGTATGTAGTAGTAATAAAAGAATAATAGTAGTAGAGTAATAGTATTAGTAGTAGTAATATAGTAATACTAGTAGAGTAGTAATAGTAATAGTAGAAGTGTAATTGTAGTAGAGTTTACGTAATAGTAGTAGTATTACAGCAAAATAATAGTGATAGAGTAATAGTAGTCCAGTTTTAGTAGCAGTAGTAGAAGTAGAATAGTAGTAATAGTACAACATAATAGTAGTTGTAGGAGTAGTAGAGTAATAGTAGTAGAGTAGTAGTATTAGTAACAAACCTGTAGAAACAAAGTAGAAGGTTTAGTAGAAAAACGGGAGTAGCAGAGTAGTTCTATTAGCAGAGAACCGGTTGTAGTAGAGTAGCAGATTAGTAAAACTAATTTAGTAGTCACATCACAGATTTATCGAGAATAAAAACAATGAACTGGAGAGGAACTTTTTGCTGATTGACTCCTACTATTCCTTAGGAAATTAAGCTGTCTGACCTCCCTATAACGATTATTTTTGTTGTTATACTATCTAAGTCGGAGCTGTCCATCGTATTGTTAGCTCTGGCATGCTGTGTTCTAAACTTAACTGAATAGAAATCAATACATTTCTTGATACTACGTTGTAAAAAGAGAATTTAGGAACAAATTCTATTAAAAATGTGAAAGCTTCCTCCCAATAGTTATGTTTTTTCTTCCATGATAATATCATTATTATTATTATTGCTGAAAATCGTTAGTAAAACAAATCTAATAATTTTTTATGTGTTATTCTATTAATCAGGCCTATTGTTTATCTTCCATCCATAATAATAACCAAAAATAAGAAGAAAGAAAAGTTTCCCAGTTGAAAAATAAAGAAAAGAAAAAACTTTTGTTGCCTAGTTTGCCTAGTGTAAGCGTCATTAACATTTTACATCTTTTAATAATTCTTAATAACAAGCAATAATGAGTGCTTTTCCTTCTCTTCCACAAACAACTTCATACTACCTATGTATGTGCATATGTATGTATAATCCTTATGCGAATATATGTAGTAATGGAATGGATTTTCATTTCATTTTATGCCTATTAAACTATTTTCAAGAGAAAATTCACTTTGGCAAACAGAAAAGTTTAGTTTTGATAAGACAAACTCACATACAAACTTCAAACTTTCGGCAAATCATTAGAAAAAAATCAACAAAAAAAAAACAGGAGTTTTGTCTGCTTGATAAACAATATGTGAAGGAAATATGATTTTTCACAAGGAAAATTATTTTTCCCATTTTTTTGTTTTTCTTGTTTTTTTTATTTTTATTTTTATTTGTAACAAAAACTAATATTTTTGTTATAATTTTCTTGTATTTGTTGTTTTTGTTGTTTTCTTCCTCTTTTTTTTTTTGATATTTGTTTGTGTAACTAAAAGTTTTGTTCTTCTGATAAAAGATGGCAACAGAACTTTTCTTTTTCTTCTTCTTCTTCTTCTTCCTTTTTTATTGTTTTTATTGGTTTTCTTTTTTTTTCATTTTGTTGGCTTTTGTTTCATATTTTTGCTGATTTGTTGAAAATGTAACCCCAAAAATAAAGTTAATACTTCTGCACAAGGGGTCGGTAACAAAGTGAGGGAGTCTTGTTAAAATACAAACAAATTAAATTATTATCAGCAAAAAAAAAAAAAAAACAAAAAGAAAGAAAAACAAAAACAAAGAGTAGGAATATGAGAATGAGAAAATATTTGTTTATTATTGAAAAAGAAATTGATTCAACTATTTAAAGTGTAATTTGGTAAATTGGAGCATAGCTTTGGCAGAGAATGGAAAAGAGAAATTAAATTGCTTTGCAAATAAATTCCAAAGGCTTGATAGTAATTGTTCAATAAAAATATTTCTCTTCTTCATGAAAATTGTTGCTAAATTTATTCAAATAACTAATGGTTATTGAGTCAATGAAATTCGTATGGAAGTTAACAATGAAAAGGATTTGATACAATAGCTTAATAAAGCTACTTGATCATTACGTTTTATAGACGAAAGTATTGGACGCAAGCAACAACTAAGTGGGAGATATTGGCATACTTTTGCATAGCTAGCCATGCTTAGATTCTTATATCATAACCTCAAGAAATGTTTAAGTGCCCTTAAAGACAGTTGTCAATACTTATTTCTGATAGGAACGAGTCACATTGATAGTTCAAAGAACTGCACAACAAATGAGCTGTTTAGACATAGTATAACAACCAAAATTATTCACAAATTTTCTACAATAGGAGTTCCAACATTGGCAGTGGATTGATAATGTTATAGTAGACTCCAGCAACATCAGAAGATAGTACAGCTAGACTAGAGGAATATACTCAACGTCATTGTTAAATTCAATGCTGAATTATTTCTACTGGACTTTCAACTGGAACGATAAGCTTTACTGAAGTTACCAAGAGAAAAAGAGGAGGAATCGTATCGTTTAATAATATGGACAGTTTTTGCACTTTCTAGCATTAGAGAATACACTTTCTCTCTATCTTTAGAAAGAGATTCGCTTCTAAGTTATTAGAGTTGATTTAAATTATTTTCTAAGACAGTGAGTAGAACATTCCAACGTCAGGCAATTATAAGCGAAGATATGGCATTTGACATGGCCCTACCAAAAGTCTTAATGATCTCGAAACGTATGAATGTATGGTCTTACTGCAAAATCGGTTGCGTTGTATGACTCTTGACTGTCCACGTACTGGCCAGTTCATAATTCCCATTTCACACCGCAAAAATCTGTTATCACAGCTAAATTAACGCTTGAAGTCTGAATTTACGATTAAATACAAACAATTTCCACCTCTAGCGTAGAATTCTATATGGAAGCACTGTTCCGAAAGCAAAAGTAATCTTGACCTGATTGGACCAATTACTGAGAACAACGTGGATGTACAAATTTGAATAATGCGCCACGCTGTCTCTAACTGAAACATGTTTAACAGCAGCGCGCATATTGGGTTTATCTGCAGGCCTCTTCACTTTAACGCGTAAAGTCCCTTTATATTTCTTTATAATCTTTACAATTCAATGCTCAATTTGATGAAATTGGATGGATAATGTTCGCAAAACGCCCACGTTCGAATCACTTCTTCAGTCATTTAAGGATCCGTATTCATAAATTGCAAACCTTTCCCTAAATAAGTAACACTTCAGTCACGCAGACATTGTATGCAAATATTGCATTGGTTTGCTGATAACTTCATACGGGTAGCACAGGAGAATTATGTCACTTGACTCAAGTGAGGTCTGCAAATATCTTCACACTTAGTACCATACTTTGCATATAACACTGTAAATAGGCCTTCAACCATGAAGTTATGATAAATATTGATGAGAATATTTAAAAACAAAGCAAAAACCCATTCTCCTCACTTCCTTTTGATGCTCAATATCAATATATTTATTAAAAAGCAATTAAAATCATAATTTTTTCTAATGAAAATAAAATATTTTACTTCTCAATAAATACCTTTTTTACATTTTTCATCAATTTTAAATAAAAAAAATCAAAAAAAAGCAATCGAAAACTAAAGAAAAATAACCCCAGAAAACATCTTCAATGGAAAAAAATTAAAAAAAAATCGAAAGAAAGAAATTCAAAGAAAATATTTGTCCAGCAGCATTAATAATTCAGAAAAAGTTTTTTTTGTTTTTGTTTTTTTATTTTTTTTAGTTTGCTTTGGTTTGTTTTTGTTTATTTGTTCGTTAAATTAAATTCTAATAAGTTTAACGATGCGTACGAAAATTGTGCAAAAATTATGAAAATTAAGCACAAGGTGCCACAAGAAAAATGAAAAAAGTCTCACAGAAACAAAATAAGAAGAGAAAAATAAAAATAGGAAAACTCATACACAAACACAAACACAGACACACATACACTGACACTCACATCTGTTTTAACGAAATTTGTATGAAAATTACTTCCTAATAAGGCAACCACAACATGTGGACGCATATTGTTATGGAAGTGTTTGCATTGGTTGGCATCATTAGCATCATCCACCTCTTACAGTTCCTTCATATTATTTTATATTGGCATTGTTTTTGTTGCCAATTTAATATTAAAACACAAAAAAAACAAGACAAAGAAAAAAGTTCAAAAGAAAACTTAACAGAAAAACAAAAGAAAACAAGAAAAAAGAAAAAGAATGGAAAGAAGAAAAATAAACGTAACGAATTTGTTTATTAAACCTTAAGTGTTAAAGGGATGGAAAAATTGTTGAAGCAGAAGTAGGGTAACAAGATTTTTGCTTGATTTTGATTACTCGGCAGCTGTAGGCACCAGGTCATACACATACATACATACATACATAGTATAACAGTATTAGAATGGAACTTTATAAAATTGGCATAGAAATTATGATGACAGAAATTTAAGTAAGCTTCACACATATTTAAGATTGAATGCTTAAGGAGACCAACTATTTGAAGGTAAAGCTGAACAAAAATTTTTTTAAATTTCATATGAAAACTAATAGAAGGGAAGTATAGCTCTCGTTTATACGGCATTTATGTAAGGAGCTCATTGCAATTGAAATTCAATGGAAAGCAGTTGGTCCCATTACACATACTACCCAGTGAGCATACAACAATTATAATATCTTTGCTTTCCTAAACTTTGTCAGTATGTGTATCTGTATATATGTGTTGGTATATGTGTGTATAAACTTGTGTAAACGGAAACCCGTAAAATAATGTGTCGCCTAAAGGCGTAGGTAACAGATGTTGCCAAGTTTAGAATTTCTTCAAGTTTTTCTTTTTTCTTTCTTTTTTCTTCCTGGTGATTCTCCAAGAAATGTTGTTGCCGCTGATGTTAATGTTGTTGTATTATATTTGCCTTGGTAATTTCATTTTCAAAATGTTGCCATTGTTGTTATTTTGGCCAAAAAAAAGAAAAAAATTTGTTGAGAAAATGTTTAGCCTGCTACTTCTGGTAACCAAAACACAACACAACACAACACAACACAACAAAACAAAACCAAACTTTCATTGAACAACATATGAGACATGTTCTTATTGTTGTTGTTATTGTTGTTATTTGTTTTGTTTCAAAATATTATAATAAACAGAAGACAAGCAAGTAGGCATTCAGGCAGGCAATCAAAAGTGGAAATGGTAGTGACAAGAGCGTAAAGCAGCAAAATATTTACAAAACTTATTAAATTTAAACTTATGCCAGCAACAATTTCATTTTCTCTTAACAAAATACAACAATTTTCTGTTTATAATAGAATTTTCATATTAACGCTTAACTTTACTTGGCCCTCAACATTGTTTTGTAATTTTTTCTTTTTTTTTTTTTGTACTTTTTTCTTAAGAAAAATGCAAATTTGTCGCAAATTTTCAAGTTGTTAAGATGGCAGCCAAGATAAAGTCTAAATAGAGACAGACAGACAATAACATGAAACCCCTATGGATTGTTGGTATCTTTCTTTTAATATCATCATTATTACTAATGTTTGTTAAGAGCTCTTTGGCAAAAAAGTAAAACTTTTTCTTAAAAATTATCTCCAACACAGCGTTTTTCCTTGCTATTGAGTAGGCGAATAGTTTATACTGACGTTAATACTTCCAAGATTTTTTAGCTGTTTTCTTGGTTTCAAAGATGTCTTTACTTCTGCTACACTTTTAGTTCATTTTCCAAGCGTGTGTTCTGCTTTATGCCAACTACTTGCCACGCCACTATTCTTTTGCTCCCGCTGGTAAACAATTGATAAAAAATTTTTATTCCATTTTTTGCTTCTCAATTTTCCAGTTTATTTTCTAATTTTTATTTCTTTTGCAATGCCAAATAAAAGTTTAAATTTTTATTCGTTATTGTGTAGATTGTTTTCAGCTAAATGCTCCCTTAGGTGAGTTATGAAATGAAATTTCTTTCGTTGAAAGCTTTTCTTTGCAAAAAAAAATAGAAAAAAAAATAGCAACATTGGCTCGCAAGTGTAACAATTTTCGTAGATAAAAATTAAAAACTTTTTCTATTTGATTTTTATTGACAACACAATATGCTGCTAATACAATGGGGAATAATTTTTAAAAAAAATATTTCAAAAATATTTCCAAATGTTCTTAGAAAAAAATATGATGGCGTAGGAGTAAAGTTTTTCTGAAAATACATAATGAGGGCACTTGTACTCGTAAGTCCGAATTTTGAGGGTTTATACGGACTCAGACACCAAATTTGATGGGCAAAATGACCAGGATAAGCTACTTCCACGGGTATATAAAGTCTACTTGACTATCATGTAAGCTGGCACTAGATCTCTCTGATGAGTGCAACACACTACCGGCTAAGATGTTTATGATCAATTGGTCGGGGAGTGGATTGCGCAATGTTGTTGTGTATACATACGTGGATAGTTAAACGGTAGCCACTGATTGAGGTCCATGCTAAATCAACAATGATTTCAATCTACAAAAATGCCCGCACTCTTCTGGACAGTATCAGGGTAATGTAGTGCTGCTTTGTCGAGCATTGTGAAGTATGCAGTAATGGGCTGCAATTGGACTGACAAATGAAGTAGAAGAACTTGAACGGTTTTACTTCCTCTGAGACAATTTATCAGATTGATCAACCAAGTGATAGACCAAAGAGTAGGCTCTTCATAGCGGAACAAGCAGGATTTCAGGCTTTTGTGGCTTAGGTTGGATCGTTTTAAAACGAAAAAGGTCGTGTAACAGGGAAGGAAATCCATATCAAGGACCTTGGCTGGTTTATTAACAATCAAGTAGTAGCACATATATAGGGCAAGGGCACCCTCACTTCATTGTTTGTAGTAACTTCGAAGAGCTGAAGTGTATTAAATATAATCTGATTGCTTAACTTGGTGCATATAAGCAAAAACTTAACGTGCTTGTTTGGAGTTCCTTCAAAGATCATGATGGGTTAGCTTCTGCTAGGTTTCCATCTCTGGTATCAGCAGGGTAGTAAGTTGACTTATTTCTTCATTTTTCTCTACGTTCATCTTTACTTTTGGATAATTATGCTTTCTTTCAAGCTTCTCCCTTTTTACCCTATTTTTTATATCCTCATTGCATTTACATACCTGAACGTATGACTATTTTAGGAAAAATTCTAATTTCTAAAACTCATACGTCTAGTCAGCTTGGAAAAAATTATCTAAAATTCTCTCTTACACACAGGCACATACACACAAACTTTCAAAACTTCTTAATACTTATTTAACCACAGCAACTTGTATAATCAATGAACTCTGCCTGTCATCAATCAAATTAAATTCCAAAAAATAAAAATTAAAATAAAAAACTTTTGATATTAAAAACGCATTCAAAATCTTTTACAAAAAAAAACAAAAACCGTGTGGCTCTAATAACCCTTCGATTATAAGCATAAACAACACACGCTCTCATACACATGCATTTGTACCCATTGTACATGTGTTCATAGCTATATAAACATGCAAATTAATTAAACAAATTTATGTTTGAGCAACAACAATAAAAACAACAACAAAAAAGCTAAAGAGCGCTATAAATTTTACCTTTGAAACACAGAAAAACAATTTTTTACTACAAACCGCACTCATTTAGAAATAAAAAAGAGAGGGAGAGGAAGAAAAAGAGCAATAGAGAGAATCCTGTTTTGTTTGCAATAAAAAATACTTTATGAATTGAGTATTTCCGTTTTATGTGTAATAATGGCGTGGATTTAAAACCAAAAACAATAAAAGACAATGAGAAAGAGAGAGTGAGAGAGAGAGAGAGAGAGAGAGAGAGAGAGCAAGTGATTAAGTGATGAAGTCAAAGTAAAAGTGTGTACAAAATTCTGTTTTTGCTTATTTACTACATTAAGATATCTCTCTCTCTCTTTCTCTCTCTTTGTATTTTCAGAGGTGAGTAGGAAATATTTCGAAAAGTACTGAATGTGTGAGTGTGTTGTTGTTACAGCATGTTTGTTAATTTGTTGGTAAATTGTTTGGAAATTTTATTCTTATTGTTTTCTATTGTTGTTGTTTCATTACTTTTAAAAGTTTTTTAAGAGAGTTTTGTATGTCTGTATATGTTACATACAGCTTATGCGTGTATATGTCAAATAATATATGCTTATTAGTCATATTAATTGAATGAGATTGAGGTTTTCTTGTTGAGTTCTGTTGTTGTTGTTGTTGTTGTTTTATTTTTTTAACGTTCAATTTTATTTCAGCTCAGATTTAATATTCAAGTTGTGTTTTTAATTAAAAGGAAAAAAAATTTATTAAAATTAATTACTGCTGCTTGAAACTTTGCGCTGGGGAAGCATGGTTAGAGTGAGCAAAAAAAAATTATGATTTAAACCATAAATCACAGGGATTAGGGATGAGTAACGATGGCATTGTTGTGTCAGCTTAAAAAGTCAGAAACAAAGTCAGGATCTTATAATTAAAATAATTAATTGACTTGAAATTTCATAATAAGGTGTACAATTAATTATTTTTTAAAGCAAAACAAAAAATGATTTGTTTTATTTACAGGAAATTAGTTTTCAATTTAAAATGAGAAAAATTTTAATTTTTATTTGACTTGTAAGGTCACCATTCTCAAATTTAATTAGAAAGCTTTGGTAATATAGGCAAATACAAATACAACAAAGCTGTAGAACTTAAATAAACGAGATTTTCTACAAAGGTTAGAGCTTTCATTTAAACGACCAGGATTTTTTTCAAGAACACCCCTTTCAAGACCAGATTTTAATGGTAAGAACAACGGAAATGAATAATAATCCTAACCTAGCTTATTATTCAGGTTAACTTTACAATATTTTTTTGCATCACAGAATATTCACATATTTTCCCTGCTTCTTTGCCATTTTTCTTTTAATCTTACCAATTACATTTGAAATATTTAACAATTATTGCTGCCACTTTATCTTGGGACCACAATGGTAAAATTCTTTTTTTTTTTTAATTTATCTTTCAAACATCTCAAGTAATTTGTGGATTGATTTCCTGTGGTCAAGTCTCTCTCTCTCTCATGCAAACCACAAAAGTAAAATTTTATTAAAATATTAACAACAACAACAACAAAAAGGAATGAAAAGGAAATATTTCCTTTTCCTCATGCAATTAGAATCCATACTATTTGGGGTATTTAAAGTTATAAAAAAAAACTGAATTATTTTCATATAAATTCTACAACAACAACAACAATAACAACAACAACAAAAAAATCCCTTTGAAAATTCCATGTAAAAAATTCATATGCTTGGTTTAGTATTACTGTGTGACCCTTTTAACTTATAATAGAAAAGAATAGAATTTTTCTCATAACATTTGATATGGAAATCTATAGAAAATGTGTGGAAAATTCCCTTTTGATTCCTTTTTCTTTTGGGTTTCTTTTTGTTGTAATTTACATACTTGACAATTCAGCAATTATCTGTTATCGTTTTTGGTAATAAAAAAAAGAAGAAAAAGAAAAAAGAAAGAAAAAATTCACCCTTTTCTTTTTGGATGAGTTTCCCTGGTGAAAAGCCATGAAAATTTAAAGGGGAAATACATTGTGTGTATGGTTGTATGATAATAAAAAGGAAAAAATTGAATTTTTATATACAAAACCAAATATTTGTCAATGTGTGTGTGAATATATGTGTCTGTGTATGTTTTGGTATTGTGGTTACTTTTTTTTTAAATTTTTTCGCAGTCAATAAAAATGAAAACGCAGATACGAAACAGACATCATATTTGCGAATCTAAATATTTTCCACTTTTAAACACACTTTCATACAAAATAATTTAACAAATAAAGTCATTAAAGCACTTCAAACGGAAGAGAAATTGAAGAAAATTTGACAAAACATAAGCGATACTTTAGACGTATAACCCTTGCTGAGACAAAAGTTTTTAGTTGAGTATTGTTGGATGTTTCTTTCTAACTATGGAAGATGAACATTTAAGTAGCTAACAAGAGGCCTTAGATCCTATCAAGATAACTATCTCTTATCGAAGTTACAAGGCCAATGAAACCCAATCGAAGTACATTGTCATGTAACATCAAAAGATGCACTTTCGTCAGTCGATATAGAACGACTATCTCTTGAAAAGAGAAGAGAGCAAGACATTTACAGAGTAAGCGTTTACAGCACTGGAATTTCCAGCACTCAGCCTTTTCGCATAGACCCACATTTGTCAAAAGCCAATTTAAGTATCACGAGCCCTTAAAATAATACTTAGAACAGCCAGTATAGTGCCAGTAAGATATTGTGGTAATACGTTCCTTTCGATATGCCTGCATATCAGAAAGAAATTTCGTTAGTATTTGTTCACAAGGACTTTTTAACTTTTGGTCACATTAACGGGTTAAGATTTTAAAAATTTTCAGCTCTTTGACTGCTTGATTTTGCAAAGCGCTCTGAAAAAAAAAGGAGTAAAGAACACATTAAGAAAACATTGTTGCTGCTATTTAAGTACTCGTATATGGTTATTGTGTCTCGCATTGAAAATGTATGTATGGATGTGTGTAAGTGAGTGTATGTCATCTACACCAGCTTACTTATACAAACACACACACACACACACACACACACAAATTTGCTTGCGTCAGAGAGAAAACATAAATGATAACTGGTTGTTATTTGGTATACCACGGTTATGTCAAAAGAAAGATGACAATGATGACAACACAACCATAATACTTATACATTTACAAGCACACATATCCACATTCAACTACATAACTTAAAAAAATATTTGTTTGTTTGTGTACATATGTACATACTTACAAATAACACAGAAATACACATGAAAAATGTGCTTAAGAGACACATATAAACGCAATTTTCTCTCCACTTAAATATGAAATGTTAACAATCAAAAATTTAATGTTTTACACACACTTACCCGCACACACACACACACACATATATGTATAAAATGTGACATAGAAATTATGACAGCGTGAATTTTATTAATGCCTTATAAAAGCAAATAATTCATGTCATTCAAAGTGTTTTTCATTCTTGATTTTCTTTTTTTTTTTTCTTTTCTCTTTTCTTTTATAGAAAAATTTAAAAGAGAGAAGAAGAAAAATCATCGTAATCCTTTATTAGAAAGCATTGCAATTTTTTTTCGATGTCTAAGTAAAAATAAATCACAACATTTGTTTAGAAATTTTTTAACAAAAAATTAATAGAAATAGAAGAAGATCTACTTGATGAAATGAATTATTAAAAGAAATTTCCCTTAAAAAAAAAATTAAAATATTTAAGCAAAGGGTGCTACTTTCTTTTGTAGAGAAAAAAATTGCCTTCATTAACTCTGTCATAAACACATTAAATGTCACTGGAGTTTAGGAGAAAAAAAAAACTGTGATGAAAAATATTCCCCTTTTTTCATCATCATTTCACATGCGGCACGTGTCAATATTTTACATGTGAATTGAGTAATACAGAGTAGAAAAGGCCTTTAGTTAATTTAAGAAGATTTATGCTAGTACATCAATTCAAAAAATATTTTAATAGAATGTTGCTTTGCTGTTTGGAAAGGAAATCAGTTCTTATGACAGACATTATTATTCGATAATGTTTTTATTAAAATGATAGAACTCTTTCAACTCTTTATTCCTTTGTGTTCATATTGAAACGAAAAAAGACTCATTACCTCCCTTATGACAAGAGAAAACACTGCAAGCAGAAGTAAGGTTGGTATTTAGGTCGATATAACCTCTGGAAGTCGCCATAGTCTAGTAGGTAGTGTTTTGGCTTATTAGACGTGAGACCTCAGTTCAAAAACACAGGGCAAAAGATCTCTAACAAAAAATTTTTTTCGGCAACTTCCTCTCAATAGACTTCTGGCGAAATTCCAAAATTATCTAAAAATTGCCATGAAAGGTTTCTCAAAAAAAATCTGTGTTTTGCAGTCGTCTTTAAACTGTAGATCCCTCCACTTAGGAATAAAATTAGCATGCACAATATAAGTGACGTAAGAATCTAGGTCGTAATCCTGAAAGAAGGATTGTACTGATCAATTACATGCATATGTGTGGTAACCTTAATTTTCAATTTCCGATTATGCACTAAAAGTCTTGAGATAGTTAATCCATGCCACATGATTATGGATTTTAAGTATTCCGCTTAGTCCTTGATTTTAAGCGACTTTAGATCTCTTTTTGTCATATGATCTGCTTCGCTTGCGTCCAATATTATGGATTTTAAACAATATTGTTAAATATTTTGATGTCTATACCAATGTCAACGGATCTAGTCAACTCTATTTAACCTGCCTTTAAGATCCTTGTAAGATCCACCCTCTTTCATAAAGTCAGGTAACAGCAGGGTAGTAAGTTTTGTTTCTTCATTTTTCTCTCCATTCTTCTTTACTTTTGGAAGGTAACAGAAGCAAACTTCATATCAGCAATGCGGTATTGAAAGTTGTTGAGCATTCGCCTTAAGCACATCGTATAATCTTTGTTATGAGTCCATATCCATATCTGTTTTCATGTTTCATTAAGTATGTGACATCAGGCATATATTATCAGCAACCGCGATATCCTCAGCGAACCGTTAGTTCAAGTGATATGCATCTGTACGGCTCAGTAGCTTTACACTATGAGTGACTACATTGAACAAAAAAATGAGTATGGGTCCCTATATGACTTCCACTTTAACTTAAGTTTCTTCGCTATTGTGAGCTGTCGTATACGTATCGACAGCTCGAATTTTTATATTCAACCCGTTATATATCATTGATTACTTTATAGAATCAAATGTCTTTTTAAAAACCTATGAGGGTTAAATGTGTTGAAGATCACTATTCTCATAATTGCTAGCCTATATGGTCTTCATACAATACACAATGTCTACGTCAAGTGTACTGCAGTATATTGATGTATTTAGTTGAGGTATATATTCATGAGAATAATTGTCCAATGGTAGGTATGAGTAATATGAACAGATCAATTAAATATCACTCATACGCAGCCATCTCCACTCAGTATTAATTTTACATTTTATTACCTACCATATTGAAGACCCACAAAAAATCTCCTCGAAATATATTTTTAAAAATTATTATTTAATCATTAACAACAGCCTTAAATGCTTTTAAAAGCCATTTATTTATTGCCTTATTTATTAAAAAAAAAGAAAATTGCAAATTATTTATTTTTTTAATGCCCAACTAAATGGTTTTCAATTTAAGGACAACTTCTCCCCTCCTATGTTTAAATACTTCAAAGTGATAATTTCTTTTCCTTTTTTTATAACAAAATTTATTTAAAAAAAAAGGAAAAAGAGAAACACTATCAATGTAATTGAATTAAAAATGCAATAACATTTAGGGTTCATTTAATTCTTTTTTTTTTTACTATCACAGCCTATAAACTCTTAAAAAAAATAAAAAAAAAACTTGAAAAAGGCTTTTCACACACAGAGAAAAAAACTCATTCATATGCACTTGTAGTCAATAAATAAACATTTGAAAACTATAAAGTCCTTAGAAGAACGAAAAGTGTTATACAAACACTGTTCGAAAATGAAATAAAATGAACGAAAAATTAAAATAAATCGAATCAAACCGAATCGAATCGAATTGAATTGAATTGAATTGAACTGGAAAAAAATAAAAAACGAAACAGTTTTTACGCATTGTATGCCTATGGAATAAATAAAATGTTGGCGTTGCTGTTTAAGACTTTTTATACCATATGGTAGCCATTTTAATGAAGGGTTCTCTTAAAAACATTTACAAATTAATTATTTACGTATTCTGTGTACACTTTTTTTTTTTTTTTTGTTTCATTTTTACATCAGTCTTATGGCCGAAGAAAGAAGAACTATTTTTGGTTTCCAAATCAATTGTTTTTTTTTTACTGCCTTTGTTTTATAACACGTTTTTTGTTTTAGGCTGTGGTTTTTTTTTTTTTTTGTTTATTTGTTCACCTTTTGTTGTACGTAAATTTTTAAAAGGTCAGTAATGTTTTTAAATATTACGGATCTTAAATTTTATTAAAAAGCACGTACAAATTTAGAGTAAGAAAAACCCAATAGGCCTATGTAACGCTAAGATACCCTAAGATATTCCTCAACAATCATAGCAACAATTTATTTCAAGAAAATTCATCTGTCGCAACACGCAATCATTAACTTTCGCAAGTCTTGATCTAGTAGTTATTGTTGATGAGTCCTCTTTGGAGACAGCAGGGATCGGGGATTTTCTACACGGAATCATTGACCTCCACGAGTCTGTATTATGTGTGTAGTGCTGACAAGCTGTGTTGGTGGCGTCGTACTCTTTTACGTGTGGTGCTTATTCTTCCTGATCTTGATGTGAT
>QOCX01000158.1:222229-242229 GCA_005959815.1 Sarcophaga bullata
CTCTTTGGAGTGAACAGCGATTGGGGGTTTCCTACTCGATATCATTGAACTCCGCGAGTCTGTATTATGTGTGTAGTGCTGACAAGCTTTGTTGATGGCGTCGTACTCTCTCACAAGTGATGGTGATTCTTCCTGATCTTGATATGATAGTTATTGCTGATGAATTCTCTTTCTAGAGAACAGCGAATCTGTTTTAAATGTGTAGTGCTGACAAGCTCCTGATCTTGATGTGATAGCTGTTGTTGATTAATCCTCTCTGAAGGTAGCAGCGATCAAGGGCTTCCTGGATGGATTATTTTACAGAAATTATGTAGATCTTCCTCATTCCCAGGGGGAACATAGAGTCACAACAAAATCATTTCGCTTAATTCTATCCGAGTTTTTTATTTCACTCCTGCATCCACCAGTTATTCCAGTTTTTCCTCTCCTGTTTGTTTCTCTGAGGATTTCATTCAAGGACTACAAGCACGACATCATGAAGCTCTCTGAGTGTGCGGCTGAGTCCTATACATTTCAGTCAAGGGCTGTATGCATAATATCATCCTGTAGCACAATATCATCCTGAAAATATGGCTACTTTACCATTCATCTGTACCATCCGCTTTCTTGGATAATATGCTCATGTCTTGAGATTATTCTTTGGTATTCTACTGAGATTCTCTATCTTAACCCGCGGCTTATAAAAACCTGTAAATTTTGTATTTCTTTTGTCATATTTTGAAATTTTTTCTTTGACTAACGCATTGTTTGTCTTACGACAAAAGTTCAAAAGTTCATTAAGACGGTTTATCTCTAAGTTTTGTATCATTTTCGATCAACAATGCAGATATACAACAACAACTGGAGTATATGTATACTCAATAGTAGTAAAACCCAGTATGAAGTGTAACAAACATAACTTCAAACTCAATATGCTGTCATCAGTGAAGTAGGTTGACAGGCTGTGTGTATTAAAACAAATACTGCCATTACCTTAACCTACACCTTTAAAATATAGGCCATAAACCTTTTTTTTTTTTTTACCCTATTTACGAAATTTCATATAAACATACTCACACACACACATGTTATCTTCAAAGTAAAAAACCATAGGAACATATAGGAGCTTTATCTCTAAACAAAAAAAGGGAAACAAAATATACAGAAAATCAATTACTTTTCTGTTTTACTCAAATCAAAAATGTAGAAAAACTGCTTAGAAAAAATGGGGCCTAAATACCAGAAGGCATTTTTTTATTTATTTTTTTTTTTTGTGTACCCTGTTTAAGTAGTGGTATGCAAGGATGCCTATACCATTTTGTTTTTTTTGTTTCTATTTTAATACCCCAAATGGGTTTCATTTTTCGGTTGTTTTTTTCTTTTGTATTTTATTGGTATTGGCAAAACATATATTGAAGAGAAAATAAATCGTTGCAAATATTTCAATAATATTAAAAATTTATAATATTTCTTTATAAATTTCCACTCTCTTTCTCTCTCTCTCTCTCTCTCTCTGTTATTTTGTTCTCATTCCTAACGTTACTATGCTTAGTAAATATTGAAAAATATTTCAACAATTTTTTTTCTTTTTGCGCTCTAGAACTCCCTTAGCAAAGGCTTGCTTTTTATCATGTTTTTTCTTTTTTTTTCTAAGTAAAAATGGCCTACTACTATAGAATAGAGTAGAGCAGAGAACACCAACATATTTTCAACATATTTTGTGGATTCTTTTTATAGATTCAAATTGAATTTTTTTTTTACTTCCTTTCATCTTCTTCTCTTTTCTTCCTATCAAAAGGAGTTTAATATGTTTGCTGTTGTTTTCCATACTAGCCTTTAGTATTTTTTTTTATACTTTTTATGTGAAGTAGCCAAAATGAAGAGAAGAGAAGAGAAATAAAATTTAAAAAAAAACACACACACACAATCAGGGTAATAGTCGAAGAAATATAGTGGAAATGTATCTTATTAATGAGGCCATATTTTTAAAAACACAACTCTCCTCTCCCCTTTTGTTATTTACAATGCCCAATTCTAAATTATGGCCTGAAAAGCTTTGTTTTTTTAATACTAAAGCCCACACAGAATAGAATTTCTCTAAAAATATTTTTGTTTATTCAATTTAAAAAAAATATGTAAGAATGTACCATAATGAATTTATAAGTATTTTATATGGGCAACCCAAACCATAAATTTACTTCTTTTAATTGTACTACATTAGGAGGACCATATATTATGGAATACAAACTCATCATAATAATATCGGCCTCAAAATGAAGGCAATATAGGCCTCAATTGGACTTAAACATTGTGAAGCTTTATACCGGGTAGGCTATCTATCGGTTTAAAATTTAACCATCGGTTATTTCGAATACTTATGTCATTCTATTCTGTCACAATATTCAGTATATTCAGTAACAACACAAGAACTTGTGAAAATAGTTAAAATTTACGCCAGTTTAAGATCATTATGGAGTGGAAGTAATTCACAAGCTTATCAAGAATTTCTCAGAGACTAAAATCATCACTGATGTGCTGAAAATATCTCTTAGGCTAGATATAAAAAATTTAAAAATCGATTAACCGTTTCACGACCTCCTCAATAATATGGTTTATCTCCCGGCTCATGTTGATGTATTTTGCATTCTGATTTACATCTCCATCAATATGAAGTTCGATTCAAATTAAGCCAACTGCCAACACCCAAAGTCACAATTCCTCAGACTGGAGTCAGACTAGAGCAACAGGCTTCCAATGCAGAGTTTTTCCAACGAATCCTATAACCTTGGAGCATATGAAAACAAACATTCATCACTTTATTGCTAAAATATCACCGAAATGTATGAAAAAGTGATCGAAAATTACCTGCTGCCAGCAATCCATTGAAGTTCATTTAAATAAGATTGTAATTCATACTCACATGGAATCTTCTCAAAGCAGCAGGAATAATTTTTTAAAGATAAAAGTTGTGGTCTTGGTAAATAAAACCAAGAATAATTTAAATTATCATTCTCCACACCACAACTCAATTTGTTAATTTCTTTTTAACAAACATTTACGACAATAATTCATTTCATTTGCGTTTTCATTTACGTTTTCGTTTTCATTTTCGTTTTAAACAACAATTATATTTTGAATAATTACAATTCAACACAATTTATTATATTTCTATGAGGTTTTCATACGTATACATACATATGTACATGGAGTTCATGTATACTTACACACACACACATACATATACATACGTATACAATGTAATAAATTAAAGCCCACAGAAGATGAAACCACGTGCACTTTACCCAAATTAATGATAATCTTTAGCCAACACACACATACGAACTTTATTAAAGTGGAACAACAACAACAACAACAACAACAATAGCTGCCATACCTCACGAGTAGAATAAGATAATGATGTGGCCTGTATGGTAAAATAAAAAACACCAACAACAACTACAGAAAAAATGGCCGAATAACTGCAAAAGCGAAAAATAAACAACAAAAAAATTTATTAAAAGCCAGACTCTTAAACGCAAGCATTTGTGCTACAATATGTTGCTTGTTGTCTAAAGAAAATGCAGCAGCATTATTGCAACGCAATGCAATGCATCAAGCAACAACGACAACAACAACAACAACAACATAAAAGGATAAATGAACTAAAACCGCTATCAGCAACCGCATTTGTTTATTTAGTGGGCCATAGGGGAGGCACAGGAGTGTTTATATTTGCATGTGTGTGTTACACACATCCTTACATATAATCTCCATTATACCACACACACACAAACACACATTCACGAAGAGAGCATGTGAGTGCGAATTACTTAAAAAGTTGATTATGCATTAACACATCTAGTCAAGGACTTTTAGCTGTAAATGGTCAAAAATTCTTCATGAAAAAATCAGACATAAACTACATGCACGTGCACAACTTAAAAAAAGTACTTCTTCAGAGATTTGGTACCTTTTTTCAAAAAATTTTTAACTGTTTTAGATTGAAAAAAATGGAAATCTTCGTAAAACATAATCCAGAGATAGTTTGACTGTGTGTATATTAATTATAACGACCATAATCAAACAAACAAACAAAACATACAAAACAAGTACTTTTTGGAAAGTACTTTATGATTTTTAATTTTCTTTATTAATAATATGTGTAAACAAAAATATTAAATTTCTTTCCTTATTTTTTTAACGTACTTTTTTGCCTGCCGTTAACTTATTATCTTCAAAAAAAAATTTTTTTATTCAAAAATAAAATAAAAAGAGAGGGGGGCAGCTCTTAAAACACACTGTATTTCACTTAATGTGCATATATCGTGCCATAAATATATAAATGAAGGCAAGTAAAGTGTGGCTTTAGGGGCGGGGGGACGGTTAATAAGAAAGTAACACATAAACAAACTGATGCAGTCTGGCAGTAGGCAAAAAAAAAACTGACTTTCTGACCCTTTACGCCTATGCCCCCCTCAATAACAACAACCCATTTACTGGCGGCCATAGAAAAGTTAACAATTTTCTTCCTTTTCGATGCGGTATGTGAAGCGAAGATAAACATAATGAGGTTGATTTTTACACATGAAATTTATGGACATTCCACCATGTGTACCATGCACAACCCCTCTCTCTCTCTCTTTGTGTTAAATAAAATAAAATTTTCAAACAAAAAGGGGGATGACTACCTCATACCCTTATATCGTTACAACGGAGTGTAAAAGGGAGTGTAGCGTAAAGAATTCAACAGACTTTTATAAATGTTGGGTCATTATGAAACGGTTGGTCATCTTTTAAAGCAATATACAGAATACAGAACAGAACAGAACAGAACAGAAATACTGACTGGCTAAAGCTCTGTTTGATGTTGATGGTCAGCATCAGAGCAGCAGAGCCGGCCAGCATCAGTTTGCTACTGTGCAAGTGAATTTTGTGTTACATTTTACGGCAGTGTAAAGGCATTTTGTTTGCTTGACTAGGAGATTCAGTTTTTTATTTTTTTTTTGGTTTTCTATGAATGGTTATAAATATTTGTTGCTGTTGTTGTTTGTTGTTGTATTTGTTGTGTTTGTATACACGTTACGGAAGCCACTATATCAATTTCCGCTCGAGTAATAGATTACGGGTTATTTTCTTTTTTAATTTAAACCATCATTCTCAACCACAAAACATTTATAAGATACACACACACATACATATAAATTTAGAACAAAATGTATATGTGTGTTGGTATACATGTATTAGAGGCCATGTTTGATAATAAAATGAGAAAAGAATTAGAAGATGATTGAGAAAAATTATCGATAATTTTATCGGATTAAAGAATATTTATCGATATTTATCGATTTATTTAAAATGAATTTATAGTTCTTCATAATCATATTAAAACTTTCCTTGCATTAATTGATTGCATAAAGATTGGTTTCGATTTATTTTATCTGTGCTATAATTTTATTCACAACTGTTTATATATGTTCATCTCATTTTCAATTACATTTTCAGGCATTTGTAATGGAAGATGGTTTCCATTACCATTTTCCTTTACAGTAGTTTTTCTTTTAGTCAAAAATTCTATTCCAACAAACAAAAAAACAAAAACAAAAAAAAGAGAAAATAAAGCCTGGCTAAGAGCATACCAACCAAAATCGTAAATTTCATTGTAAAATATTGTGTGTGTTGCATTAAATTTTATCATTTCTCCAGAATCTTTGCCTCTCTATTTTAATCTTTAAAATGTTGAATGCAACACATAATTTGCAAATCTTGATTTGAATCCCTAGCAAAGCATTATCTACGTGCCATTTACAAATTCCTTTGAATTTCTATGCGAATGTGAATGCAAATTCATAAATTTTAAAAGTGATTTTCAGTTTTCTATCTCTTTTCGAATTTATTTTTAAGGTGATGTGTAATGAATTTCACATTTTTTGTTGTTGTTGCTTACAAGCAGTAGAAGAAGCAGTAGAAGGTGGTGGTGACCTAAATTTTTGAAAAAAAGGCTTTTTAAGAGGAAATAAATTTCCTAATGATTTTTGGCCTACAATGCCAAGTAGAAGGTAAATCCTTTTAGAAAGCAAAGCAAATATTTCAAATGAAATTTAATTTCCTAAAATTATTATTTATTTAGAAATTAAATTTCATTTATTATTTTTAATTATTCCACCAAAAAGGACAAAAAACAAAGGCATAAAAATTTATTTACTTTGCTGTTAAGCCTGCATATTTATTGATTTATATGCAACCACAATTACAACAAAAATTGCTGTTTAATGAAGAATTTTTTCGATTTATGGCTATTTGACTCATAAATACACAATTAATTATAAAATTTTAATTATCGTTATGGTGATTATAAAATTAAAAACAAAGGGTGTAGCCTTCAAAATAGGGACACAATATATAAAACATGCAGAAGATATTTTTATATGTTAGAGAGATAAATAATCCTTTGAAAAATATAAAATTTAGAATTTTTTTTTGCATTAATTTTTATTGCCACCTGTATGGGGGCTCCTTTGCAATTTACATATTGAGGTAATTAACTTTTACACAGACAAATTTGTTATGTTTGACAAAAAAAAATATATTACGTAGCATATAATAAATTATTTCCAATGTAATTTACTTAAATACTGTAACAATATAATCAAAAAATACGAAAAAATATATTTTCAAATTTTTTTGTGAGGGAAAATTTCAATTTGGATGTCTAACATATTTATTAGCTTACATTTCATAGTTTAATTTAAATTAAAATTTATTTGTATTAAAATTTTTATTCAATTAAATGGGAGTTTATAGGAAATGCATGTCTCATTCCAAGTATAAAGATTTGAGATCAATGCATACCTACCTATACGGCTGGCTCGATGTTATAAGTTTCTCAGGATCATAAATTCCCTGAAGAATTCTCTGTTCTGTGCTTACGCTTTCGATTCTCTTTAAATCCTTCCACTTTTATTTTTTTCGAACTCGATTTGTTTACTTCATATGTAGTCTACGCATTCCTTTCACAATTCTGCCAATATCAGTTTTTAAAGATTATGACTTATTTATTGCCCTTTGTCCCTCTTTATTTCAATCGATATTTGTTGTTGTACGATACTTTTTTTTACTATTTATAAACATAGTTATCCTTTAGAAAGTGTTAATGCTACGGAATGAAAGGGTTTTACATGAGCATTGAATATCACAATTTTCTTAGGCTGTCAAAATGGTTACTCGGGCAGTTTTTACTAATCCAGGAAATCAGTATTTCAAGTCTAAAAAATAAATTAAACCAATTCAAGCCCTTAATAATAATATTTAATATTAACTCTCTGTTTATTTTACTAAAAGAAAATTATTTTTTACAGAAAACCTTATAATAATAAAAGAAAATTTAAATCATTTTGACTTTTAACTTGAAAATATCATCTCATTAAACTGTTATGCACATAAAATGGAAAATGCTTCATAAAAATAGCATGTAGTTTGTAGTTTGTAGCATAATATGTCAACATTTTGACATTTTGAAAAAGTTTACCTGTTTCTAAAGTGCTTGTGCTCTATTCATATTACTTTCTACTTGTATGTACAATAATTTTTTTGAAATGGAAAATAAAAAGTTTTGAATTTTAAACAGACAATTATTCAGTTTTTCTTTTACTTCTTGCTCTTTTGGCTGACCTTGCAATATTTATGGTGGTATATTAGAACAAAAACTGTTGTTAGTCTTGCATATGTATGTATACGTACATGGGAATATATATATGAGAAAGAGTACATGTATATGTGTGTGATATAAAACTGTTTATTTTTGATGGATATTAGCGTGATGTTTATCGCTAGACAGACATTTTAATGTTTTTCTTTTTTTTATTTATTATTGTGTATAAAACTCTTAAGAAGTTTTCTTATTCTCTTTTCTGATAGAAAAAACGATTTTTCAACATAAACTTAAACACTACATGAGACCTTGATGTATTCTTTAAGTGTTTTTTGTTTACGTTTATCATAATTCTATCATTTTAATTAATTTTTTCAAAAAAAAAATTATTTTTTCCATAATGCTAGCATTAGTTATTTGGAAAATGTTTTATTTTTTGATAAAATAAAACTTTTATGGTAAAAGTTTAATAAAATTTTTGCATGTAAAAGTTTTTTAATTAAATTGAAATGCATTTTTAAAATAGTTTTTTAAATGCAATTAGAAAATCTCATATAAAGATAGCAAGGGAAACTGCAAAACCACAAAATCACTCACAACAATACTCAAACACATTCATATGACAATAATGGCTACACGCAAAACGAATTGCAACAAATGAAAATAAAAACAATGATGAGAAAAAACTTTATGACATTCTCTCTCTCTCTCTCCCACTTAAGCATATGACAACAACACCTTTCGAAAAACCAGTTATACAAACTGCCTGACTCAAACATTGCTCCTTCTACTCTTTCATCCTTTTTTAGTGGCAAAACTATTACTTATACAAATACATTAACTTAATTGTATTTGTCATTCATAATGATAATAAAAACCAAAAAAACAAAAAAAAGTAAATAAACACACATACACACTCACCTCTAATAAATCTAAAACACATATATTACAACTATAATGAGTGAGAAAGTGTAGCCTGAGAACCTGAGCGTAAGGGAGCGAGCAAAGCAGCGAGTGAGAGAGACAGTCGTATGACAATAATATTATAACAATAACAAAATCACAGCATGCACAATTATATCTCCGGTTTTCTAATTTTCATAACAGAAAAACAATGCCGAAAAAAAAACGAACCATGAGCATAACAATCTTTTTGCTCACCACATGCCAAAAACATTCGTTACACAAACACACACACACACACATACAGGCAACAAATGTGTCACACATTTAAATGTAGCACAACATCGTGCTTAATTTACTATACACCCGAGAAAAATCCTTTGTATTCCTTTCTATATTTTTAATACAATTTTTCTTTTATTTTTATATGTTGTTGTGTTACTCACATATTTCTCTTGGTGGTTTTGCTTTTTTTTTTGCTTCTAAACCAAACATTTTAAATGTTTTTAATGCATTTTTCCTAAAAGTTAAATTATTCCTGTTTCCTTTTTTAGCATAACCACGAAGATATAATTTGTATCTCATCTACACATACATACACATACATTAGTACTTAATTGATGCATACATTTGTATTTAATTAAAGTATGTATTAAAACTAATTAAAAAACTGTTACAATTGTATGTTAATTTATTTTAAAATGTAGTGGCTGTGATAAGTGACGTAAATTGTCCCATGTCTTATGTGTAAAAGCTATGGCATACCATTTCATAGTTGAAAATTCTATTCACCAGAATAATATTAAAAGTTTCATAAAGATGAAGACTTATGATGTCGATTTTAGTCCTTGTCTCTCTATTTGTGTATAAGAAGAAGCATTTTAGACTTCGTGGACTGTATATCCAGCCTGTAAAACATGTAAAGTAAACAGTATTTTAAACAAAATTCTGATTTGTGAAAAGGTTTTGAGCCTTTTAGCGGCTTGTGAACTCCTCTCCTCGCTAGCTCATATAGTTTCTCACTTCAGTGAACTTTCACATTACCTGCGATGCAACAGGAAGTGACTGTATTCTACTTGTCTAGTTGATTCAGCTCGCCTTAATAGTCCCATAATTTCCTCGATTTAACCTCATATGAGTTGAGCGATCGATTAGCAACCTATTCTTCAGCTATCGTTGATATCTCGCATACTTTATTCTTCGTATACAAATTGAATTCAGCGCATCTTTGGATATCGAAGATTCGAAATATTTTCCGTATGTGTTCTGAATATTTCACTAAAGTTGGGACTGTATAGCACGTATTTTTCCACGCAGACCTCGAACCATTCTTATACCACTCTTATTACTCAACCTTGTTGCAAAGCATTTCCTAAAGTCGTAGAGTTTACTGCTGCTTCTGTCCAAGGGACAGTTGTAGTGGAAGCTCTCAAGCACTCGATTTACCCGGTAACAATGCCACCTAACGAATCTGCTGTCAGAATTGTATCCCATTTTTCCAACTATTTCTCGATAGCTCCAGTCCTCACCACATGCTATTAGCTTGATTACAACAGAGCAGAGAAGTTGCAGGGCAAGTTTCTCATTGCCTCCTATACTAACGCATGTCAGTCTCAGTATCTTATACAATTTTGTACCAAATTTATTCTGCTTGTCCCAACAATGGCCTCATAGGTTACAACTGGCCAGTCCATCATAGTGTACATCCAGCATATAACCCAGTAGCACTACCAAAGTTTTCTTCCCGAACGCTGTATACCGTTGTAACACATGCATGCTTGGCTTGGTAGTTTTCAATAGGAATTAAAATGATTTGTGTGCTTCAACTTAAACGGTCTTTATGAATGAATAGAATAGAAACCATGAGCTTGGTTAATTTAAAAACAAAATCCATTTGAGTTAGAAATTCTTAAAAGAAATAAATTTTCGCAAAATCATTTAAAGCTACAATAGAAATTTAAAAAACAAAAATATGAAATTTTCTAACAGGAAATCTAAAACTTTTCCATTTCCGTGTGCTTAATCCATTATTTAAGTGAAATTATTACAATCATTACAATACCGTCGACTGCATGTGATTGTAGCCGCCATACAAGTGTAGTCTTCCTTCTTATGAGAGCGTAAGTAAGTATCATCATCCTGCCAACCAACAACCAACCAGCTGTAGCAGCCAACATCAACTTCATGTTTTTTTTTTTTTTTTTTTGATATTCAAATGATGTTTACGTTTCCAACTAAAAAGGCTAAAACCAAACAAAAAAACGAAACAGAAAATAAAAACATGAAATGAAGAAAATAAATGAAAAACTTAAGAAGATTATCCCAGCGTTTTATACAAAATTGCCTCAAACTGGGGAGCGTTTTTTGACTTTAAACTCATCATACAGTTTCTTCTTGCGAAAATGATTGCTTTACACTCGGTATGTAGTACCGAGTGAGTAGTACAACAAACGAGCCATGGTTATAATAGGTAAGGGTTTTGACATTAATCTGGCTAAATAAGAATTGCTTCAAGAATGTAACCAAGCTGTACATTAGCGCCAAGGGCTGAAAATAACTTTGTATTCTACCAATCAATGTTACGCCCTTTTGGTTCACCTGGGTACCATTCTCCGAGTGTAGGTAAGCTTTGAACTCACTGTGTGATATGTTGGTTTATTCCAAACCTGTTCCTGTTCCTGTTCTATGTTTGTGTTACGTATAGCAGATCTCAAAATTCCCTGCATACTGTGATGTGTTTTCTTAAACCTTTTTATCCCGTTTGTACAAATGCAACTTCTCGTAGTTGTAAAGATAATATTATTACAACTGTTGCTTTTGTTTGATGCCACAAAATTAAACACACACTCACAGATACACATATTACCATACACACATGCTTTAAAGGAACAGCTGATTGCAACTTATTAGAAAAACTGAAAAATCTTCAGCTTAGAATGACTTTTTTTTCTTAAACAATTTGGTAGGAATACATGTCACAGAAAAGTTTATTAAAGATTTAGGAAGATTTTGGGTTCATATATACATACATACATACATAGTTGGTCATTACAACCATTCAGTCAGTATTACGATCTAGCTTCTCACAATCTTCTCACCCAGTTTCTGTTGTGTGCATTAATTTTATACATGAGTGGCGGGACCTACAGTTTAAAGTCGACTGCGAATGACAGATTTTTGAGAAACTTTTCATGGCAATTTTATTTGTTCTCAGAGTTTTTGCCAGAAATCTGCTGAGAGGAAGTTGCTGTAGAAATATTTTCATATTTTCGGTTGATGTATGACCTGGGGTTTGAACTGTAGCCTTACGTCTAATAAGCCAACACGCTACCTACTAGACTACGGCAACTTTGCATTCAATTAATATAGGATATCCCTATTGCCCTGTTATAACTCTCTGCCGAGTTTTTGGTACAGGAATTTGCTTCTAAGGTAGAGCGTGTTCTTATGATTCATTTTTCTCATTACAGGAGCTTTATTTATACTGAGTTTGAGACGATTTCTATATGTTGCGAACAGGCGTATATTGAGTCTATGGTGCCTAGTCAAGCGTTGCTATCTTCAGCCTACTTCTAGATAGTTAAACCAATGCTCGAATCATTGTAATTTCCCTACAAAATTTAAATTCTAATCAGACTTCTTTCTAACAGAGCCTTGAGAGCCAAACGAGTCTATGTGTCATATCCAACCTATCCAACAAATTCATCCTCACTGCTCAAACAATGGATCCATAGGACACAATTGCCTTAAATATCATGGCTTACATCCAATTCTTTATTTAAATACCCAAGATTCCTATGCAAATCTTTTGCATATCATGCTTAGGATGCTTAGATTTCATTCAAATGCTCTTTATTTGAGACTTAAGATGCTTAACAGCATGGTTTGAAAGAATAAGAAAGAAATCGGCATATAACTTGGAAGTAGTAATAAAATCCTTACGTACGTTTTATAATATTTCTTACACTATCCATGTTGTGTGTATTGATTTTCTCCATGAATTTCGAGACTAAAAACTTTTTTTTGCCAGAAAAGTGTGTAAAAAATCTGTCATTACTAATTAGTTAACAGCAGCTGTTTACGTAAACCAAATGAAAAAGTTAAACAAATTGTTTATGTTGGTAGGAATGTGTGGTGGCATGCCACATTAATATGTTAGATAACTACTGTAATTTTGTTGATGCAGTTGTTATTTGTAAACTACCAAGAAAGAAATGCCAAGAAAAAAAAACACAACAACAAAGAAAGGAAACACTTTAGCAATTGCATTTATTTAAAGAGAATTTAAAACCGGAAAACTCAGAAACTCTATTAAATTTCTGTAATAAAATATTAAAAATTAAAAACAATTTAAAACAAATCAAACAACCACCCTATATTGTATCCCTTTTTCTAACTTTGGACTCTCAAATATTTAAATTCCCAAAAACGCCTAAATAAACACTGAAATATTAAGAGATTTTTATCGTCTGCCTCTCTTGCTCTCACTCTAGCAGAAGTTTATAATTTTTTTTAGGAGAAATTAGCTTTAAATGTACCGAAAAGAAATTTCTCCCAAAACAAATCAAAACAAAGCACAAAAAGAGAAAACACAACATGCAATATAAACAAACAATTCCATAAAAAGAGAGAAGATAAAAAATCCAATAAACAAGACTTCTTAAGTCCATTTCAAATATGATAATAAACAAAAAAGGGATCCATCCATCCATCCTTATATCCTTTAAACAGACAGACAAAAATACAACAAAATATGCAAAACTACAACAACACCAAGAACAACAACAGCAACAATATCATTAAATTATAAACAAATTTTAATAACAACAACAAACATTTTCTTTAACTTGACCATTTTAAAGATCCTTCTCTTCGAAAGGAATTGAATTTTAAGTGTTGATGGGCCTTAGATAGTATGAAAAAGGAGTGGAAGGGGGACGGGAAGAAAGGGATAATGAAATTATTTGTTTTTGTTGATAAAGAGCCAGAAGATAATGTTAAGAAATAATATTTGTATCATCAATTTAAAATAAATTATTCATAGAAAATCACAAGTCAAAGAAAAAAGAAACACGAAGCCCGAAAGTTATGGTCAAACTAATACGACTGAATAGTGCTGTAAGCCTTAATATTTACATCATTGATGCACGTGGCAACTCATAATAAAATAACAACGGAAATGTTGTATTGTTGACTTATTTGGAGCGTAATATTAAGATCTATCGCTCGAATGACTGTGTTCCAAAAAGGAATTAAGAATACCAATCAAAAATATATCCGCGTAAAGCCCACTTAGAGGAGTTATTCGAGACCCCAATATCTGTTTCAGGAATAAAATAACAGAGAGAATAAATGTGACAATCATAGCACTTTACACCTCTAAAAGGCCTAGAGCCAGTTTATATGCAGTGGAAATGTCAATGTCACTGCAACCTGGCACTCATTTGGCTCCCGATCTACGATTAAAGAAGAGAGATAAGTTGATAACAGTAAGGCTTATTGCAGTTAAATCTTGACTTATTCTGGACTTTAGAGATGCTGTAATTCGGAATGAAATAAACCCATGCGAGTTGACCATAGAATTCCTTATAATTCCTCGATTAGAAATCTGATTTCAGGATTCTGACTAGAAACCTCTGATCTAATGATTCAATGGCTTCAGGTGTAACAAATGTATATACAGATATATGTACTGATAACTGTAAAGATCTGAGGGTTTAGGAATATGTATTAAGGATTCTGATATAAAATTCTGTATAGGCAGCCTATCGACTGCAGTGGCATAAGGCTGGTTAGATGATGAGATTTTCCTTAAGAACTTTTGATTAAATTTGAATTTAATTTTCACAATTTTCAACATGCCCATAGTGCGTAGCTGTTCCGGTTCCTCAGTTAACAGGGTATCCGTCAGCCATTTTACAGAGACGCAGAATATTCTTGATACATGAGGTTGCGTGTAACAATGCTTGCCTCTGTTGGACTAATATAAATCCGATGAAAAGTCACAGGCCACTGTCTTATTGGAAGCCATATCAAGTAGTCTTGGCTTTTCCCTCAAATGAACTCTGCATGAAACCTGGATTTCACCTCATATGTCGGCGGCATTTATTACACGATTGAAGACATATTAGAAGACATATTAGAAGACATATCAATCGACTTGGCTTTTCCCCAAATGAATCCTGCAGGAAGACTGGATTGAAAAAAAGGACTCTCTTTCCACCTCATATGTTGGCGCATTCATACATGATTGTATGGAAAGGCATACGGGTAGACTTGGCATTACCTCAAATGAACTCTGCAGGAGATCTGAATTTGAAGAAAAGAAAGAGAATTATTTTTGACCCATGTGCCAGTGTCCGACTCTATTATAAAGACTTTTGCGATTGCAAGGATTGATTTCCTATGTTAATGATTCAATAGCTTAGAGTAGGTATCATTTTAATAAAATAAACCGTCTGGGGATGTTTCCAACAAAACGTTTTAATGTAAGAATGCCTTAAAATAGAACTACATACAGGCAGAAAGGACATGTTAATATGTTTAAAGGATATGTTTAGATATGTTAATCCATAAATATGTATGAAAAACCAAAGGATTTCAAACATAACAAGCAGACACGGACATAAAGATACAACAAACAAACACAAACACAAACACAAACACAAACACAAACACATCAATTAAATACGATTTAATATAAATGAAATTAAAAGAAAAAATACTTAAAAATATTCATAAATATTCCATAAATATTTAAATCTTTAAAGATGTACTTAAGAAATACGAAAAACATTTAAAATGATGGGCAATAAACTAAGAAGTCATTGTAAAAATGTGAATTTAAGTTTAAATATGATTGTTAAAGTAATAAATAAATTAATAAAGACTACACTTTTACATTTTATACAGCTTCTACGAATTTCTTCTTTTTTATTTTTTTGTTTTTGGAATCGGTTTCCTTTATTTCCTTTCAAAATAAAAAACAAATTGGAAAACAGAAAATTTACCATAAATTTTGTTTTTCCCCCAGACAAAGAAAAAAAAAACCGATTTTGTATCATCATTCTTGGAATGCAATCCTGATTGCCATTATCACCAGGAGCTACAATCCCTAAAATGCTTGTCCTTTTTCCTTCCTTCTGCCATCAGCATTATTACTCATCATGATGGCTGTGATTGTTTCTCCATATAAAAAACAAAAACAAAAAAAAACCAACCCCAGAAAAAAAAAATTCAATTAAAATTAGTGGAACATTTTACTCGGAAACTTTTTCAATTAAACTCTAATTTTTTTTTTTATTTTTTATTATTTTAGATTTGATTCTGTTTCTCTATAGTTTTTGGCTGAAATACAAAAACAACTACAACTACAGCAACTACAAAAAGAAAAAAATCAGAGAAAATATAACCAAAGTTTGCCACAATTATAATGAACACAAAAATCCTTTTTTTTTTTTGTTGTTGTTATTGTTGTTATTCATCTTTTTTTTTTTTTTTTTGAAATGGAATGAAATTTTATTTCCAGAAAAATAAAACCGAAAAACCGAAAACAGCAAAATAAAACGCACAGAAAAGTGTATTTCGTAAAGCACAACAAAGGGAAATAATTAAAAATTAAATAAATTATCATGGAAATAATATTGAAAAGGAAATAAAATTTTCTAAACTTACACTGTGATACTGTGCTACCAAAAACTTTCAATAGAAAAACAAACAAACAAACAAAAAATAATTATTTACAAACATCATTGGTTCATGCATGACCTCTATTCAGGCAAGTCTAGAAAACAGAAGAAGATGAACCGAGAGTAGTATTGTAGCGTTGAATAGGTGGCGACGGATACTATCGAACAAATTCAACTTTTTCCCAAAGCATTGTAATGTCGCTTCTTTCAAAACGCATACCTACAACAAAAAAGGATCAGAGTTACAATGAGATCCAGAGTCAAAATCCAATCTAAATATACGGGTCAAGAATCTAGTCTAGGTCTAAATTGTCGTAAATTGCTAAATCGTAAAGCTGCTTGTACCTGTTATTCCTGGATAAGGTGGGAATATGGTTAGTTTGCTGGATTTATTTGATATTTACCGTACCTAAGCATTTTAAGGGATTTGTGCCCTGGTAAACTAATCAAATGATATTCCAATGAGAAATTGCAAAGGTTGTCTGCGCTCTAAGCTTACAAAGCGCTCTTTGTTATGATTAACTGGCTTCCATCCAGGTTACTAGCCAAAAAACAAGCAATTCGTCTAATGCCCTATCATGCTTATATTTTATTCACTCTAAGCACTCCTTTTTACTATCTGAATTTCCACAGCCTCTGAGTGAAGTTAGCTGCATCACAATATTACATCTGAACCTAGTTGTGATAGGAGATTTCACTAGATTTTCAAAGAAAAACCGATTTTAATGGTCAGTTCTGATGATTCTGTGGAACAATACATGGTAGTTTCTTAATTGGGGGATAAAGAAGTATTATCCTTAGAATATCTCTCACTCTCCTTGACTAACTCCATCTCCAAAACATTACCGGGAACTTCCGATCGTTTATACAGATCTACCGGTAGTCTCAAGTAACCTCCAGTTCGTCAAACCAAAAATCTTAGTTGCGTAACTTCTTGTAATTAAAGAGCAGTTTAACAGTTTCTAGTAAGCAGTCGACTGGCCTCAAAATAGATTTTGACAGGCTGACCCGTATAACAACTTTACAATTTATTTTCGGTTAGATAATGGTGATGTAAACAGAAAGAAAACTTGATGAGGTGACCCACGCTCCAAAGGCAAAAAACTAAGGCAAACGAATTTTCCAATGTACCGAATTTATTACCATAGAAAGAAACAGTAGGTAATCATTTGGAAGCCTTTTCCGACTATTAATTAAGTGGTCAATATAGGAGCTCCTGCAGTTTTTCTTTCTTTTTTTCTCCATTCCAGTCTATTTTATGCAAAGTGCTCAAATTGTTAAGCTATAGAATAAATTTAATAACTATTTATGCCTTTATTTTCAATTTTTTTATTCACCTGAAATACAAACCCTCGTATATTTCAATATAAATCAGTCTAACAAAAAATATTTCCAAAAAAAAATATTCCTTTGTTTTGACAAAAGATTTGATCTCTTTGACAACAATTCGTTTTTTCCCCCCATTTTTCCCCCCATCTTTCATTCATTTTTTACTTCATGGTCATGCAAAAAATATTGCGGCCAACTGCTGAATTAAAAAGCAAATTAAAAATGCTCTTTGTATTCTTGCAATACTTGGTCATGTACTTTAATGCTAGCCACTGGACTGCACTACACTGCACTGTACAGTTATGGGACGACAGCACATGAAAGTAAAGAGAACTGAAATCCACACATTTGTTTGTTAAACTGTCGCAAAACTTAAGAAACTCCATTATTTGATCAAATCCTTTAGTGTGAAACTAAAAAGTTGCTCGAATAGTTTATCATCAGTGGAAGCAAAAGTAAGAGAAGAGAACGTAAATGCCAGCTACAAAGAAAACTAATATTCTACATGAAATCCTTCTTTAACTCTGTAAAGCAAAGGCCAATACAATAAACAAAGAAACTTTTTTCTTCTTCTTCTTCTTCTTCTTTGCCTGCTTCCATTACTTCCAAAAAAAAAAAAGCCTTACGAGTAACAACGTAAGTAAGAAGTTTCGAAAGAAAGTAGCCAAGAAACACAAAGACACAACAATCGTAGTGTAAAGCAATAAAAACAAAAGTGTCACAACTGTTAAGAGTTGAAATAAAAGTTGCAATTAAAATAATTCGGACAATGGTTAAGAACAAAAGAAAGAAAACAAAGTTCACAGTAAATGCACAAAGGACGAGCAAGGACTAAAAAATTTATGACTATGAGTACATGCAGCAGCAGCAGCAGTACAATGTGGAAATTTGAATTCTCTACTCGAAGAGGTAATTATTTTCAAGGCATATCTTATCGTTTAATTATAGATAAAGTATTGATATATTAGGTGTAGTAAAAAGAAGTTTGTGAAAAAATTCTAGAGAATTTTTGTCGACTACTGGGGCTTCATGCTAATAAGAACGGGCATCTCTGAACCGTATGATAGAGAGCGAGTGTCATAGAGAGTGTTCTGTGATATTTTATCGCAATATACGTACATGTCTCCAGTCCAGTATGAGCTGACAATGATTTCTGCATCCGAGTCCATAATGAGCTATATTGCCCTCTTCAATAACATGGACTTTGTCCCTGTATTTACACCCAACGGTTAGTCTGATACGAGACTCAATGAACACCGACGGGGAGTTCAGGGTCATGTCTGAATTCAAAAATCAAAGTTAAATAAGTCGGGTGGCTACCGATAATGATAATGATATCATGTAGAATGCCAGCTACTATCGTAGTTCATATAGGTCGACCAAGGAATGTCCCTGTCGTAATTCCTACTTAAAAAATTAAAAATCTTAAAAAGTAAGTGGGAATCAAGCAGCTTCATTGTTGTTCATTAACAAAACAAAAAGAGGTCTTCCCATACCGGGAATCGAACCCGGGCCTTCTGGGTGAAAGCCAGATATCCTAGCCACTAGACCATATGGGATATATAAACCTATTTGCTAATAAATGGTTTTGTAGCTCTTGGGAGTCATCTACCGTCAAATTTTTGAATTATTAAAGTAAACTATTGGAAAACTACCAGTTTAAAAGGTTTTTAGAAGTGTTGCCAGGTTAAAAATGCTGCAAATAATAAATAACCATTTATTATTCGAGTCAATCCGTATAAATTAAAGAATTAAATTGAGGAATCGTACTCAGTAACCTCCAAAGTTTTTATTTTTAAACAGAAAAGTTTTATTTCGGCCTGGCAATTGTAAAATTCTTGAACTGATTCAAAATAAGAATTCAAAACCATTATATGAGACTCTGGTGACCCCTCTACGGAATTAATGAGTCCAAAATAGAGCGACATAAGCTTTTAAAAAGACATTTCCCATACCGGGAATCGAACCCGGGCCTTCTGGGTGAAAGCCAGATATCCTAGCCACTAGACCATATGGGATATATATAACTACGAAGACATTGCTTCTGGAGTCATAGATTTATCCCAAAATTAGAAAATTTTAAAAGTTTTTGGCTCACCTCCTTCTGCAATATAACGGCACATATTCGATGGATAAAATAAGGCTCCTTAACCAATGCTTCACCAGTCTAAAAGGTTGGATATTTAAACTCAACTAATACTATATGCTGTACAAAAATAAAGCTTCCCATACCGGGAATCGAACCCGGGCCTTCTGGGTGAAAGCCAGATATCCTAGCCACTAGACCATATGGGATACATCCGACCCCATCGATATGTTACTACTACCGTAGTCATAGACCTGGTTCAAAGTTAGAAAATTTTGATTTAACAAATAATACGAATTCGTATCAAAATCACAATTCCTGGGATCTTTCCCTTTCACCCTATATTATAAAAGTCTTCACTTCCTAG
>QOCX01000158.1:244729-267079 GCA_005959815.1 Sarcophaga bullata
GATGTTCTATTAAGAAGTGTTTGTGCGCGAGTGTTTTTTGTTTTATTAAATCGTTTTTAAAAAGAATCTTTAAATTAATTGAAAAGAAAATGTGAAAATATCAATCTTCACAAGTGTTTGCATTAAAGAATAGAGTGGAAAAGAAAGAAAAAATGTTTGTTGTGCGTGAAATAAACGAAGACACAAAATTTTTTCATCTTTCGTCCACCAAGAAAAAAAAAAAGAAAAGACTCTTAATAGCGATTTGAATGATTTCTACATAAATAGGTCCAAAGATCGGTCACAAATCCACAAATTCCTCCTTAAGATCCTTCCATAAATTGTGTTTTAATACAAAAGAATTACAATGTAAAAGGAACTTGGCCGCAAAAACTAGTGGAGCCTCAAATGTAAAAAACATTCAATATCATAGGGTTGCCAAGGTGCACGTATAACGTAATATTTATGGTAAGTATAAAATATGGAATTTCAAGATTTTAAAAGAATATAAAGGAATTAAGGATGTTATTGAACATTATCAGAAAAAGAAAAAGTAATTGTGATATATTTAGTTGCTCCTCCAGAGAGCATAGTAAGCTTATTACGAGTTTGCCTTAAAAATTCTTTACAGATCCACAAGTTTAAATTATTTATTAAATTAAATATGACGTCATTTACTTTATAAGAAACAAAATTTCTTAAAAGAAAGAAAACATTTTTTAAAAAAGATAATCTAACATGAAACACAAAGGTGACCAGCTACGCAGTGTATTAAATAACACTATGAAACCCTCTAGCGGTTATATTAAAACGGTATTTAGTGAAGACAACAACCAAACCATAAACAAAATCACTGTAATCGTAATCATTATTCATCACTTAAAGAACAAGTATACTATTATGCCGTACATGTGGTATATCCCATATGGTCTAGTGGCTAGGATATCTGGCTTTCACCCAGAAGGCCCGGGTTCGATTCCCGGTATGGGAAGGAATTTTTTTTTTATTTTTATAATATTATTTTTGTTCTAACATATAGACAATCTAACAAATCAAAAATTTTAGATCTTTTCATAATTTCTTTCTTCGGGGTTATTGTTATCTTTTGTTTTTTGTTGTTTTGGTCCATTCCGTTTTGTTTTCAGGTTAATCTTTGTGTTCTTTGGTATTTTCTTTCTTTTTCTATGAAAACTGGTAAATGAAATCGATTTGTTGTTGCTGCTGCGGCTGTTGCTGTTGGTTATTGGTTTTACTTAAATTGCCTTCTGTTTGTACAGCGTTTTACCTTTAGTTATGCTTACTAAGCATACAACCAGCAACTGGTTGCTCTTTCATTTGTCTTTAAGTAGGAGAAAACTATTATTGACTGTGGCCATGGATGATAGTAGTGGTGTTGGCATTGTCAGTGGCAATAAGAAGAAAAATTGAAAAATTGATGGAAAAAAAAAACATGATGGAAACAACTGCAACTGACAATAGCCATTCAACTAAATTGAATGAAAATGCTTAAGAAACAACACAGTTATCGAATGTTTTGTTACGCATATGGAATATTTATCGCATAAATACTGCATGTATGTATACATATGGAGAGTTTCACGGCAACAAGAAAGTAGTAGTAGAAACGCAAATATAACACTTCTAAGATACAGAGTACGATTTGATGGTGATGGCTTATATCGCGAGTTTTATTGGAGACCTTGTTGAAAAATAGCGACACATTTCCGAGACAACCCACATAGAAAGTGCTGTACCGACTTCTCAAGTAACTCTTGTTGACTGATTCCAACTAAGGAGTTCTGGTCTGATGATTCAGTGGTTCGCAGTAAAGCCCCTAAGGTATATACCTACGGCTCCAAATTTCCGAACAGAGTAGGTTGTAGCAGGGTTCTGATAATAAACTTCCGTATAGGCTTATGGGGCACTAAGATGTTTCTTAAATACCTTGGCCATTTATCGCTCTATTGGCATTCTCTTAGACCACTGGTCTATTCCCTTTAACGTATGCTTTATTAACTGCGCTTTACTTTAAATGGAACGCATTAAACTTCTTACTTCTATTTTTTGTTACACCACTGTATAGCACATAGGGTCCCTATATGCCCATCCAAGTCTCTCAGATAGAGAGCCACCTCTACCTGCCGAATAAACTATAACTCCAACACCGTATAAATTAGGATAATTTTTGTTTTTTTCTTCACTATATTAAGCACTTTTGCTTTCTTAGTATTGAAAAAAAATCTTTTTACTTTCTGATAAGGAAATGACCTATAAGTTTAGAACTAATCATACAACAGTGTGGTAGTTTTATTTAAAAATTTTTTTATCTTAATATTGTTAAAAATATATAAAATTTTCATTGGTTTCTTAAGGCCGTTTACTTCAATAGTAATTGCTCAATATTTTCCTGCTGATATGGAAAGGCCCATATGTTTCAGTATATTATTTAATATTAAAAAATATTAGATTTTATTCATAAGAAATAATAACTTTTTTAAATTGTTTCGTTTTTTAAAATATTTTCTAATTACCTTGTGCATGGAAACACCCATACCTGTGTGTTATTTTGCTTACATGGGTACGTATGTACATATATTTGTATGTTTTGTGTGTCTCCTGTTAATTTCTTTGACATCATTATTTCAATGATCGAAGATCAAAACACAACTCAACACAATTACTGACATGACCAACAAAAGATCAAAATATTAATCGGATTGGAAATATGATTTCTTGTGTGTGTATATGATGAGAGAATCTATAGAAGTTGTTTGAAGAAGGTTAAAGAGAGAAAACCATTAAACAAGCTGAAGAGTTTTTTTTACTTTTTTTTTGTACAAGAAATATTTGGAAAAAGTTAATTAAAAGTGACAAAATTAGCGGAAATAAAGCGGAAAAAATAAATTTTATTTCAAAGGTAAAATTTTTTTTTTGATTATTTTTATTATTTTTTTTTATGGTAAAGAAGTGTGAAAAGAGAAAAATGAAAGTTTAAAATAAAATATTATTTTGTTTTTTTGTTTTTGTTGTAAATTTTAAAAATTTGACAAAAATAACGTTAATAAGTAAGCATTTATTTATTTGGAATTGGATAAATTTAAAAAAAAAAAACGAAAGAATTGCACTATTTTTAATGCATTGAAGAAGAAAAAGAATCTTAAGTACACTATAGTGCAGATGATGGTTAAAAAGAATTGCATTAATTTGCTTTGGCCTAACAAAGTTAAGAGCAGTAACAGAAATCAAAACTTTATAACTCTAAACAACTTTAAACAACCTGACTAGAGTCAGTCTGCGATTGAGACTTAAACCATTAACACACACAGCTAGAGCTCATATTTTGTCTGCAAGTCTATGGACGTTAAGAAAAAAAAAGAAACTTTTGCTTGCTACTGCAATCTCTCTAAGCAATACGAATACGAAAACTATAGGCAGGCAGGCAGGCAGGCAACCAGGCAGTCAGTCAGCATAAAGAAACGCGGCGTTGACTTGTTGAATGTTTAAAGATTGTTACGATCGTTGTTTAGCCGTTTAGTTAAGAGAGAGATACCAAACAAATGTAGTGCCATTTTAGCCATAATAACAAACAGAATTGTCTTAAACAATGCTAAATTAAGTTTAAACAGTGAACAAGAAACAATGAAATACAAAATACGAAATAGCAGACAAAAAAAAAAACAGCAAACAACATAGAAAATAAACGAATCAAACAGTTCTAAATACAAACAAAGTAAACATACTTGACGTATTAAATGGGAATGCTATTCGCGAGTTTAGAAAAGAACAAAAAAAATGTTTTTTCGATATTTCTACCACAAGATATGTAGTATATGGAAACGATAATACGTTTAGAAATAATTCGCTTGTTATGCTAATAATTTTATAATTTCTATAAAATAACAACAATAACTATAACAACTTAAAATATAACGTTAACATAAATTATTTATAATCAAAGAAATTTTTGTAACAGAAAGCAAAAATAAAAAATAAAAAACAAATACAAAGGAATAAAGAAAGAAAAATGAATAGAAAAATTAAAAAACAAAAAATGAAATAAAATGTAAAAAGAAAAATAGCAGAATAAAATTTTAATGTTTTAATGTTCATAATGATGATGATGATGATCATGATGATGATAATGATGAATATCATGCGGTTTATTGTTATTAAAATTATTTTAAAAAATGCATTTCGTCGGTCTATTTAATAAATTGTGAATAATTTTCCGTGTGTTTAAAACAAAAACAAAAAATTGAATATAAAAAAATAATAACAACAAGATAGTAAAAAATTTACACAACAACAAAAAGAAAATAATTTTCAAAATCAACACAATTTCAAAATCGATAATTTCTTGTAACAAAAAAAAAAATAAAAAAAAAATAAAAAAAATAATAATAACAATAAGAAAACAATTTAAATAAATATAAAAAACATTTATTTTTAATAACAAAATTAAATAAAAAAAAATAACAAAATAAAACAAGTGAAATTTTGTAGTAAATTTACCGCAATTAACTAAATCTCCATTAAAAACATAAAAAAAATTATAATTTTTATATTTAAATACAAAGAAATCTTTTTTTTTTGTAAAAAATTTACAACAAAAAAAATATCATAGTTTATGTGTTAAACATTTTGAAAATATTTTTTATTTATACGGTACGTATAGCATTTAGAAATATTTAAACAAAAAAACTAAAAATATCTCAAAAAAATCTTGATATTTTTGTTGATAAACATTTATCTGTTAAAAGAATCGTATTAAATCGAAATCTATACTCAAAGCAAACAAAAAATTTCTATTCACTTCGTCATAAAAATAGACCAAATCGCCTAAATCGTCCAAATGAAAATAGAAAGTGCTTACTTACAGAATCAAGAATTCCACGGTTAGATATGGAAGCTTAAGCTTTTTTGTGGGCGTGATCTCTTTTCTACAAAGGAAAAATAGTTTCCAATAAAGTCTTTTAGAAATTATCAAAAATTTAATGAAATTTGAATTTCGTCCGCTGCGGATATATTATTAGAGAGCATTTAATTACTCAGTTGTAGTTTATTGATGATTTAGGGTGATAGATTGTACAGTGTGGTGTGATACGAAAGAAAGCAATTAATACCACAAACTATTCATGTTTAACTCTAAAAAATAATAGCCATTTAGTTGGCATAAAAACCATTTTATTGCAAAAAGAAAATTAAATTAAAATGAAATTAAAGAAAGAATTTTAATTCTGTCGGAGATTCAATCTTTATAACAACGTAAAAATATTTTCAGATTAAAGTCTTACAAGGATTATTGACTAAAAACAGTGTTGCCAACCAGTTGACTGCTCTTGTATTAGTTGCCTTTACTGCAGCAGACTTTGTTAGCTCATTAGCATTGTGAATTTTTACACTATTTTTCACTCCTAATTAATGAATTTCTGTATAGAATGTTAGTTCTTCTCTACCAGTATCATTGCCTCCATTGCACTACCTAGTCGATTACGTATTCTTATCAATATACGCAAAATTTATGTTCCATACTTCCGTCTCCCATTGTCAAGCAAGAACATCTTGATGAGATATTCTGTCCTAAGCGCGGACAACTTCTATAACCACATGCCTTCAGAGAATATATTTATAAATCGCTTTAAATTCATTGAATTTAAAATTTATTTTCGTTCTGTCAAGTTCTAGAATCCTTCTGTTGTTCTGTTTCTTTTGTAGTCTTTCTATGTGGATTTATTATTTTCCATGCAGTTGCCTATTTAACTTCTATTTTAATTGTAATTACATTATAGTGAGTACAGATTGAGACTGTCCACTTCCTGCTTAATCATAAGATGTTAGTACTAGCATGTGCCAAGTCCTAGACTTTAACTTTATAAAATTTATTTTAACTTTACGATTGCTAATGAAATGTTAAACTTAATTTGTTTAAATTACGAATTAAAACCACGAAATTTCATGCATAAACTGTAGTTTGTATAAGTTTTTAATGGTTTTCAGCGAATATATTTTAAAAGAAATAAAATTCTTTTTTTACACAGTTTTGTTTTGTTTTGTTTTGTTTTGTTTTGTTTTTTTTTTTTGTTGCTCTTCATTTTTTTGGCTTTAATTTCTTTTGGTTTTAAGTGTCATGCAATACAAAAAACAAACAATAACAGAGAGTAATGGCTTAATAGTGAATTATAAAATTCAAACTTGTTACCTAATAAAACTTAATACAAGTACTCTGGCAATTAAATCCAACATGAACGTGATTAACATTATTTCTATTGCTTTTTCCTACCCATTGTGCAAATTAAAAATAAATTAAAAAGAAATTACTCATAAATTATCAGGTTACAAGATGTTTTTTTTCTTCTTCTTTGTATTCTTTATTGGCATTTTGGAATTGTTATTGCATTCTTATGGAGAGAGTAAAAATCGAAAGATGGTGCCAAAAGTTTAAAGAAAATTTTAACAAAATCTGATAATGAAGAACACTTTTATGCTGGTAGTACGTAAAAAACTGGTTCAATTTCAATTGGTTTTACAGCCCACTTGATTTTAGTTTCTGCCATTAAATATGATTTACGGACTTTTACTTACCCACTATCATGTGTTGCTGTTGTTGCTCATTCTGTTGCGATTAGTAAAATTTCATTCTCTCTTAACAATTGTTCTACATTTGTTTTGCTAAAGTTTTTTGGATAAAAACAAAAAAAAAAAGATGAAAAAGAAAAAATAAAACGTCTATGTATTGTTTTTATTGTTCCGCCAACAATTAACACAATCTTGAACTGACCATAGCATTTAACGGTTATAAACCAAACCATCCATCTTCATCAGCCATTCCTCATGTGTTCATTGATGGCGAGAAATTTTTGCTTCGCTGAAGAATTACGAAAGACATGCAAACTTTTGCTACAAAACAACAAAGAAAAAAAATTAATAAAAAAAAAACGAAAAATGAATTGAAAATTGTATTAAAAATAACAACAAAAAAAAAATAAAATAAACATAAACGTTATATAAAAAACAAGAAAAAAAAAACAACAACAAAACAAAAATAATGATAATTTCAAATTATAAAGAAATTGGAGAGAAATAAATGGCAGCAAAATGAAAAATTACCTGAATTCCAGGCTTAAAAGTATAGAGTTTGTACTACACTTTCGACCAAATGTACAAATGTATGTAGTTGGGGATGCTTATCAGCCGATAATTAACAAATTAATACCCACTATCGGAGGAAATTTCATTATAAATCGATTTCCATAGAAACTATGGTGTGTTGTCAAATGACAAAGACAGAAACTAGTCGTTAATAGGCAAGACAGGCACTAAACTAGCAATTATTTGTCCCTTTTCCTCAATTAATGCTGAGATAGGCACTATACTATGTAAGTTGACGTTAGCCGGATGATATAGGGATATAGCACATATAAGTTCTGGTTCATACGAACGCCTCCATATGTTGGTCGCAATGATGTGAAAGAGGCATGCAACTATCATTCACTATCACTAAGGCAATCACACTACACTATTCTCTATGTATGTCTAAGCGTTGGCTGCTAACAGAGTAAAGTATATAGAGCTTGTAGGTACTCTCTGGAAAGCTTAGTTGACATAGCGTTTTTAGACATTAGCAGGCATAACATGGTTTGAGCATGACTAGGATTTCGTATAGTTATGGTGTTTATATCAATCTTGATAGTTTATAGTTTGGATCATCTCATTCCCGCCGATATTCTTGGAAACCTAAATAACACTTCTTCTAGACGATTTCAATAGGAGTACTTTTCTTCTCCTAAGATTTCTTGAATTTGATTTAAGAATTAATGTTTGTCCTCTAACTCATAATAGACAGGCATTAGTGCTGCGTACTTAAATATATTTTCGAATAGTCAGGCCCTCAAAGAGTATTTGATTGCATCGATGTTGCTCGCGGAGAACTTTGCTAATGTTCAAAATCTCGCTGGCAATGAAATTACTCGTAGTCCTCCTCAGGGTTATATTTTGGGTTGACCAACGTGGACTGTATCGAAACAAACAATTCGTAGGCCTTCCTCTTTTAGAGAAGGGTCTTATATGTAAGCAGGATTTTTAACTAAACACTACTTGAGATGTCACCACAATATGCTATGTGGCCTGGTTACGACGAAGTATCGGCTCTATCTCGAGCAGAATATAAGCATAGGTGATATTTTGTGGAACGATATTTTGTGCGGTGTTTCAGACGGGATTTCGCGCTTCTAAATTGTGTCAATTGCATCAGGAGAAATCAGATCTGCAGACAGGAAAAGTTGCTGCTTGAACATGCCATGCTTGTGACATATGGAGGAACGATAAAGAGGCATGATAAATAATTAATAAAGATGAAACCCATAATCTATCATAGTAACTATACCTGAAATATTATCGAGATATTTGCGCATATCTCTGACGTATGTATTTAGTTCGTTATAATATTAATGTTGCCTGCTTCCTTTTCAGAATCGAACAATGAACTTAAACATTAGCTTTTCGCACATCCAATGCTTTTTAAATCAGCATGTGTTTATTGCCAAATTATTTAAATTCTCTGGTTATAGGTTAACATTATTAAAATTCTTTAGCTTTTCCTACTGCTCCCAATAAATAAATAAATTATCTTTAATACTTGCAATTACTTAAGTTTTCATGTCAATTATAGTCATACCACATACGTATACGTTGATATTCTTGATGTAATCACTGCCAAAAACTTTTCATTCTTCTGTCATTTTAGTAGCCAAGCAATGCAAACCTCAGGCTATTTAGACTCTAATGCAATCAATATTAATTTGACTAAAATAAGCAAAATATAGAATACCAAACAGAAGAAGAAGAAGAAGATATGGTTTAAAAAAGAAAATTCTTTTATTATTAGAAAACAATCTGTGTTAAATCAATCAAAATCACATACGAGGCCTATGATTATTATCGCGTATTATTATTGTTATTGTTGTTGTATAATAATGAGTATAATTATGAGAAATTGCAAGAAATTCTTTTACAAATTACTGTCTGCAAGATGTTCAAATTTAAGATCAAATTTAATTCAAGCCCCACAGGCCATTAATATGAATTAGAAACTTGATAATGTAATCGCTGACTTAAATGTGATCAACACTAATCATAGGCGTTTGTCTATGAATATATGAATTAAAGATACTCTTTGTGGTTTGCTTTAAAGAAAAATAGCTCACGTATGGAACATCCTGTCTTTTTGTGTTATTTTAAAAGACTTTCTTTAAAGATTCTTATTAAGTTTGTTGTTGCCACAGAATTATTTTCTCAATAACACCAGTTGCTTTTGCTTTAGAGACTGGATGACTGTCTGTTTGACTAGCTGACTGCATGACTGGCATGACTGCATGACTGCTTGACTGGCTTATTGTCAGTTGCATGTGTTGGTTTAAAATTGTTTCGTAGATAATTGACGTTTATCCAGGAACGAGTATGTAAATGTTGATTTTAAAAAGGAAAATCGTTTAGCTCTACTAACCCAGTTAAACTGTGTGTTTGATTTTCAATATTCAAGGCAAAGAATAAAGCTTTTGTTACACCTTGAATATGAAAATATTTGACTTTGATAATTTATATGTTTGTTTGTTTGTTGTTTAATAAAGGAAGGGCCAACAAAACAATTCAACCAAAACACTTGTAAATTAATTTTCTCTTTAATTTTGTGTTTGTGTATTAGAACCCACAGAAATCTTTTCAAATTTTTAAAAAGTTTAAAAAAATTTTCCTTAAAAAAATAAAATTTTCAAACGATTTCATAAGATCTTATCAGTACAGGAAGTCCATCAAATATTTTTTTTTTATTTTTGATTTTTAAAGCCATTAACAAATCGACATTTTTAATTATTTATAAACATTTAAATCAGAGCAATTCCTGTCCTCAAAATAAAACACAAACACAAATAAAATAAAATAAAATGACAAAAAAAATACTCTCAAGTCCATTAAATGTTTTTTTTTTTTTAAATAAATTCATACACCAAAACTATACACAGGGAAATATGTGTATACAGCACATGGTAAACGCCAAATATAAATGGAACAGGATGGATGTGCCCCGGGAGATTATCAGACAACAAGTTTTTAATGTCATTTTAACCATTTCAGCAATACTCAAACGGAAGATAATAAATTTCAAATGGCAAATTGTATGTTTATCTGTTTGTTTGTTTGTTTGCTGGTTTGTTTGTTGTATTCGATTTGTTGTTAAAAATAAATAAAAAATAAAAAAATTTAATTTAAAAATGAATAGATAAACAAATAGACACAATAAAATTTTCATTAACATTTATTATTAAGAGATCAACAGCAGCAATAGCAACAGCAGCCATAAGCAATGACAGCAATAACAACATTTTATGCACATAAAAGTTAAATTAAATGCAATTAACACTAGGCAACAAAGAAAAATGTATTTAAACAGTTTTCAGTAAATGAGTAAGACAAAGATTACCAGCAGAGACCAGACAGAGATCTTAATTACAATATAATTTGTAATTGCATTGTATTGTAATTGTAAATACACAAATAAACAATAACAAATCAACAATAAAGTTCTAGAAGTTGCCAAATCGAAAATAAATAACTCATAAATAGTGGTGAAGGTTATGTTGTCAGTTGGCAGTGGTAAAAAATAACGGCCTTAGCTAAACAGATGGTTGAGTTTAATACATATTTATGTTTTATGTATGATGAATATATTCATTGAGGGTGTACAATTTAGCTTAGATTCTTAAATAGATGTTTGAAGTAAGCTATTATCACCTACAAGCTTATTTCCTTTAGATATTGTAGTCACACTATGCATTGCTAATGATTCTATAGACCTAGACCTTAAAGATAATATTCCACAATACCCGGAACTACGCCATAAGTAGGAGCTACCGTGGTTACAAGTACGGATTCTCTTAGTCTTGAACGCATAAGTGAAGATTGTGAACTCTTTTTACGAATGCATGTTTCAAAAACGTGATCATAGATGGAACAGTTCTCTCGCACTATGAGGTTCATATAGTACCGTGGGTATCTTCAGTCCAATTCATAAAACCAAGTAGACCTTATCGTAATTTAGATCTCAACAGATATCTGTCAAAAACTGAGAGTAAACCAAATTGCCATCAAAAATCTCATTCAGAGTGGACTTTAAATTGTTGGTCCTGCCACTTAAGGAGAAAATTAACGCAACAACATGGGTGGTGTAAGAAGCTAGGTTGTAATCCTGACTGATTAATTAAATAAGTATTTCAAACTAATAGACAGCTAAACTGGCATGAATCTATGGCATAAAATGTCAAGAACGATGGTGGATTAGACGTAATTTACGAAGTGCAAGCTCTTGTATAACAAAGAACGCTAAATAATGGAGTCTACAGGGAAGCCGTAGATGGAAAAGACATATTGATTCGGTAATAGCAACAATAGAAATGGATGTTGTAGCGTAGTGAAGACATTAGCACAAGACCGGTTTTTTTCAAATATTTTTTAGGGAACTTTGAAATTAATTTCCATAAAAATTGAAAGTAATTTAGAACTTTAAAATGAATGATTTTTTTTGTAGCCTAGTGTTTGCATTAATGCTGAATAATTAATATTTTGTGTGTATGGGTGTGTGTGCGTGTTTATATAAATATTTTAATTAAAAATGTGAGAAATACATTCAGAAATATGTAAACATTTTGAACGAATGTGTGTTTAGAAATTTCAAATTGAGTTGCAACGAAATGTCAAAATGTTATTAAGCCACCTTGGCCTAAATTTTTCTTTTTTAAAAACGCAAGACAAATTTTAAAGAATTTTAAATGGCAGATTATAATGAATTTGAAATTAATTCTCTTTACAAGACAAAAAAAAAACATTAAAATATAATGTGTGTGTAATTGCTTTTGATTTTTCACGGCTTGAAATCAATAGACGTCATGAAATGCACTCACTTTACTGCCAATTTACTGGCATTCGACAGAAGAGTACAATTTAAACCATTTTAACCGGTTTTTTCTTTTTCATTTCAAGTAAAATTTGAAATTAAAACTTTACAAAGCGTCTTAACAAAACACTCCAATTTTATGGCTTTTTGTAGAGATTGGCCATGAGACTGTTTTTAAAGCCAAAAAATCTTAACAAATGCGAATTTTGTAAATTTTTTTTCTTATGTTTTCATGATGATTTTTATTTCTTTTCTTTTGGCATTGACTGGAATTTATATTAAAAAAAAAGTCTGTTTTCCTTCATAATTTCCTCACATTTTCACGTTCACTCAACTTTTATTTTTAAGTTTTCTTTTAGTTTTTCTGTAAATATTTTACTTCACACTTCTTGTAGGCTGGCTAATGGTGGTGATGGTGTTGAGGTGGTGGGGGGAAGGGTTTTTATAACTCATCGGAGTTCAGCTCTCTTATATCTAATGTAACATGTCTGCTGCTATTGCATTTCATTACAATTTTTATTATACATTGAATTGCTGTTGTTGTTTTTGTTGTTGTTGCTTATCTTGGTACGCTGACTGACCATTTTCCACTTTTCAAGTGTTATGGCTTCATCAAATGTCATTGATATTGACTGATACGATCAATGATCCCTCATTGAGTCAGTGTTTCCTTTTTTTTTTTTTGTCTTCGTTTTCTGCTACTCATAATATTTTTGACGCCGTGTGTTGATAGTAATTGTTCAGTCAAAAAAATTTTACAAGCCAAGCCTATGGGTTGCTCTGTTAACAAGCTGGTCTAATAAAAATTTAATTGAGTTGGAACATCTAAAAATTTGTGTTAAAATCTCTGGCATGGAACAAATTTTTATGTTCTCATGTGGACATAAATTTGAAGAGTTAAAAGCATTAGGAACGATTAAAAGAAATGAGGAAAATATGGCATGTGTGTTCTATAATTGGCGATAAGAAAAATAGAACAACTTTTACAATTTTTCAGCTGAAAGCCTATTTGTAAAGTTACAATAATTTGTATCACATTGAACATAAAATGCTTGAATAATTAAATGAAATCGATGAAATTGTAATCAGAATAAGAAAATAGCTAAGTTCTGTGAATATTTTAAGAGAGAAGAATGTGAAAAAGTTTCTAATTTAGTGGCCTAATTAGTTCAACATGGAAAGAAGAAGCCAATATAGATTGAGATAGTATGGTTGCTTAACTTTTCCAGCTCTATGACAACAATAATAATAATTGCACGTGGTTGAGACAGAAATTTTAAAATTGTTTTTACTTCGGAAGTGAATAGTGGCACAGCAGTTGTTGTATAAATCACATTCCATTTTGGGTTTCCCTGTTTTTTAGCATACATATCCCGCCATTTCTGTTTTAATAATATCTAGGCTTTGTGCCCTTGTAACTAAATACAGTTGCTATGTTGAAATGTCCAAAGCTTTTATTGCAAAGGACCACCACAGGTTTTTCAATACCACATCCCAATTCATTTTCACAGAAAACATTATTTTGAGACAAAGGGAGTTGGCAACTCTATCATTCTAGAACCTGCTACAATAGGCCAGTCGCCTGAGTAATATTGCAGAGATAATAAAAAGCAGGTGAGGGAGATGCTATTGTCTATGTGACCCTATATTCTTTAAACAACGAAAAAAACAAATATTTTAGCCTGGCAAACAGAGCAACAACAGGGTAAACTGCTTGACTTTGTGATTCGCCATCAAATGTAATGAAAAACTGTCACGTCTAGTCATTCAGGAAAGATTATAATTGAAAGTGAGTATTCCACTTACATTTAAAAATACGACAATTTAGGCAGCAGTCACTTGCCTTTCATAGTCTCAGTAATGGTTTATTTAAGGACCTTCCTAATGTATATAGTAAGAGGTGCTAATAAAGTAAAGTCTTCAGATTACCATGTAGAGTATACTTCAGAATCTTCAGCTTACATACATTAATTGATTATTTCAATTCTTCAGTCAGAGATAAGGACTTAGTTTTCACACCACTTATGTTGTGTGCGTTAATTTTACACATGATTGGTGTGGACCTACCGATTACAGATGTTTGAGACACTTTTCATGGCAATTTATTTACACTCAAAGTTTTTGCCAGCAATCTGTTGAGAGGAAGTCGGCGAAGAAATATTTTTTCATATTTCTGTCCGACCTGGGGTTTTGAAACATGACCTTACGAATAATAAGCCAACACACTACCTAGTAGACTACAGTTTTTCAGCTTAGCATTGTCGAATAGTAGAAATATGGAAATTACCCGTCGTTTACCGCAGCAAAACTTGTATGTTTATTAGTTTTTTTTTTAACATTTAATTCTGTAAGTAGGCTCTAAACCCCTAGAGTTCATTTTATTTAGTTATTACCTGACACTTAAAGAAGTTCCTAAACGTAAAAAGTTATTTTCGTAACTCTCATAAAAGCACACACGCTGCGTGAGGTAATTCAGAGAAATCCTTCATAGTGATTCCCCAACAATAACATTTTTTAAGCCACCGATTAACATACTCCGTTATTCAAACCATTTTATTTCAATCTCCCCTGTGGTCAAATAGAGAAAATTTTTATTAACGGTCAGTTAATAAAGGCATTTATGGTTGTCTGTCTTATAAATCTTTTCCTAATTAAATACGAAATTTTTTAACGATTTTTAGCTAACGTTCTCTTTTTGTTTTTGTTTTTGTTTTTGGTTGTGTTTGTTTTTTAACTAAGAAAACTTCTCAATTTTATTGCAATACCCACTTGGCAATTACTTTCAAATGCCAACACCGCAATTAGGCCTCATTTACGTTTCTCTGTATGTTCTTTTAACTGTAAATACTTATAATTTTCTTTTCTTCTATTTAAATTGAATTTAAAAAAATTTCGCTTATGGAAAATAAAAAAATCTGCATAATGAGAAAATCATCAATCGATGATTTGATTGAAACGCTTTTGAAAGCTGCAATGTTTTGGAACTGGTTGTATAAATGAGTCTTTGTTTTTTTTTTTTTTTGTTATGATTTATTCAGAAACTGTTCTATATTTTTATAATGTTTTTAAAATGTTAAAAAAATAATTACATCCGCCTCAGGCCTGTTTACTTTAATTTTTTTCTTCTTCGCTTTAGTTTAATACGCAACAAACCAGAACATATTTGTGATCCTTATTTTGTGCATCATTTTTATGCCCATTAACAGAAAAATTCATTTCCTTTAAAGCCAATATGCAACTCTAACGTGTGTGCGATGAGTTTCCAAGAATTCTAGCAATTATGGCAGTAACATTTTGACCATATCTATAGGTATTGGCATGAGGTAAATAAAAAAATATTTTTACACCAGTCTACACGTTTGTCTACAACATTATCTACAAAAAAGAGATTTTATTGTTCTAAAGAAACATTTAAAAAGAAATTAATTTTTGTCATAATAACCTCATTTTTCTTTTTCTTAGTGTGATTATAGTTGTTGCTATTGTTGTTCTAAATTTCAAACCAAGATGATGATGATCGATCGTAATGTTGCAACAACTTTTACCTCTGCACACAGACACATGTGTACCTGACCCAATTTTCAATGTGTTGTTCTTTACTCGTACTCCTCGCATAAGAACAAATTAAATAATCAACAGAAAATGCAAAGATAAAAACAAAAACAAAAACAAAAACAAAAAAAAACTTGGCTAAGTGAGATAGAATTTCTTAACCAAGTTATGCGACATCAATGCCTTCTTGCCAGTGTAGTAAAGTGTGTAAGTGTTTTAAGTCTACACGAATAACGATCATCTCTATGGTGATAATGACAATGGTCATGATCGTATGTACGTACGCTGAGTTGAGCTAATCCAAAAATGAGTGTGTGGCATAAACTTGTTTAACAATTGGTAGCACAATAATACGAACTGACATGTTTTCTTTAACTAATAGCACTACTTGAAAATTTCGATCTTAATACGAACACCTCTTTCATGTGGAAGAGCAATGCAATTGCGCCGAATTTAAATAGATTTGGTGGGTCGCATCGCATATTAACAAACAAATTTTTGGTATTTCAAATCGCCAACGTAGTGTAGTGATCTAAGGGTCTAAATTTTACTTTCGTACATTCTTTTCTGTTATTGTCCTTTCTATCATTAGCTTTCAGTTTTTAAAGAACAATAAACAAAAGACTTAAGACACGAACGTAAATGTTTAAACATAAAGTCAAACATTCACAGCGACGCAAACATTTAAGGAAACTAAAGACTTAGGACACATACATGACAAAAAATTTAGTTAAAACTAGGGCTACTGTAGCAGGTCTCAAGTTGCCAGTATTGACGCTTCAAGTGGTCTGGAAACACAATAGTAAGCAGTGTGCTGGCTTATTAAACGTGAAGCCACGGTTCAAACTCCAGGTCAGAAATCACGAACAAAAAGAAAGGCAAAAAAATATATATTCGACGACTACTTCTCAGTAGATTTCTGGCAAAACCTCTCAGTCTAAATGAAATTGCCATGAAAAAGTTTTTTAAAAATATATCGTTCGGAATCGACTTAAAACTGCAGTTACCACCACTCATGTATGAAATTAATGCACGCAACATAAGTGGTGTGAGAAACAAGGTTGTAATCCTCATTGAATGTATGTATGCATGTAATATACAGATCACTGAGTCTAATACTTCTCTAAGTGTTCGTTGTTAATGATACTTTCTGATGATCACACCAAATATGCGTATTACTGAATTACTCTGATAGCATATACTTCAAGAGGCAGCCTTTATAACTTTTTTTTAGCCTGAATAGTACTACCTACAATAATTGGGTAGTACAAGGGACATTATTTGATGCAACAGGTTCGAAAATATTTTTTACGTGATTTGCAGCCATCATGATTACGACGATACACTCTAGCAGGCATAAACTATTATCATAATATAATCTATTCGGGATTTTTGTGATAAAACCAAGATCGAAAGCGGATTCAAGTATCGTGTATATATCAACTATACCCCAAATTTTGGCATGATTACAGCTTCCAATTTTCATGTTCTTGTAGTATTCAGTCTCATTACCTTGTCCCCGGCTAAATATCATATTTAATACGTGGTTTAAACCTCAAGTTTGATTTCAAACCGTGTTGAAGATGTGGAAATATACAGCCGAAACTGTTTTACCGAATTACTTATACTACATCTTCAATATTCCCCCAGTCTTCGTGATTCTTGTTTTATGTGGGCATTTGTATAGCAAACAAGACAAACTAAAAGACCATGACTTAAAATTGCAATTAAACACATTTCATATACATACATACATATGTACGTAAATAAGTTTCCATGAAATTATCGAATAATTTCAAGATGCAAAACAACATGTACGAATGAATTAAACGAAAAAGAAAAAAGATGAAAAAGCAGAAAAAATGTGATTTCAATTTCATTAAAATACCAACCACTCGATGAAATGACAATGATGCAGCAGAAAAAAAAAAAGAGAAAGAGAGCTTTTAGATCAAGTTTAAAAACAAAACAACAACAATAAGATACAAATAGAAATAAAAATAAATGATATTTAATAACGATTAACGTTTTATTATGAAATGAAAGAAATTTTGTTGTGCGTTTTGTTTTTGTTTTTGTTTTGTGTTAAACGTAAATCAACAATTTACTTTCTATGAGACATAATCGTCTGCGACTTTATTAACATCACCATTATCGATGTAATTAATCAAACTAAAGTCTAACAATATAATACAAATAAAAAGTATTTCAATGAAGTGATAGTTACACGCATGACAAGTCTCTCTAAGCACTTCACACTTGTTTGTCTGACTATTGAGGTAAAAATAGCCAAAAATTAGTGTCTTTCGGCAGCCAATTTTCATGTTTGTTGTTCGTGGAAACAAGTTTCTCATTTAAAGTTTTAATAAAATTTTATGGTCTGCCTTTTACAATATCAATTTGTCTCATGCGGTTCTGTTTATGGAAAATCAATAAATTTCCACAAAAAAAAAATTATTAACCTGAGCTTAGAAATCAAAAGTCAGTGAATAATTTGTCAACTACTTTATATATCTTTAAGGCCACTCTCAAGACATAGTATATAGCATGTCAAACAACGTATGTAGGGTCATTAAATATTAAACAAATTAAATTCTTGTAAATATTTTAAATCAGGTTTTTTAGTTTTTTTTTTTTTTGTATTAAAAAGCCTAATTTGAATAATTTCTTGATTTTTATTCTTTTAGACGTAACAACACTACACAATGGGCAACACAATAACAAATCGTGGCAAAAATCGTAATTCCACGAGCTATGCTCCCTCAATTTTCAATAAAAGCTCTTTACAACGTCAACGCCGTGCAGCCAAGCAACATTATGAGTTGCGTTCGAAAACATTGCCGGCACGAAATCCTAATATCAGCACCACCGAAAGTGAAATGAATACCAATACAGCTAAAACCCTATCATCACAAAAGCCGCATTTGCAATCCTCACCACCAACACCACCGCCACCCAATGGCGAAACCTCACGTGTGTTATTCTTACTGTACTTAATACATCGTACTTGGAATGTTATTACGGATTCTAAAACTAAAAGGTTAGTTTCGAAACTTCTTTAGAAAACCCTCGATTTTTAATTGTTTTCTTTGCTTTTGCAGTTCCCATGAAAAAGTTTCCAAGAAACCCTCAAATCGTGATTCTTTGTATGAAACTGAAAGTAATTATTCTTTATCCATTACCGATTTATATGGCAACAGTTCTCAATGTTGTTCACAACGCTCTGTATGCAGTTGCAGTTCTTGTTATAATGATATGGCAGGCGATCAAAATCTTTATAATTCAATCGATGAGCAATTTTCACAAGATTCCATATGCGATAAAATGGATTCGGATAGTAAAAGGTAAGTATCTTGAATTGTTTTCCAATTATAATATAATTTAGATCGTAAACAGCTCTTTATTTGATCAAATTCTGACTAAAATTGAATAATTAAAGCCACGCGAAGTTTTTATAGAATTAAGACTTTCTCTTTTACAGAATTTTAGGTCGCCAATTTACTTTTTAATTAAATACGCATACAAAAATTAAACATTTTTAGTTAATTAAGAACTTATTAAAGAATTATCATGACACACAACCATTAAACATCATTGATTTGACATTGGACCTAAAAGACATTGCCTAAAAGCATTATTGAGCCCAATGTGGTACTAGCTTTGCTTTTCATTTATTAATTTCTTTTCTTTTTGGGAAAGCCCTCTTTAGAACTCTAAGAACTTGAGTTTCAAATGCATTACTATCATGTAGAAACCGTTATTTATGTACATTTAGCACCACTTACTAATAGTGCGCATATTTGAAAAACAACTTCAGTATAGACAAAAACCTTACACTACTATTGTGATTAAAGTTCGTGTCATGGTATGTGAATTCGCTATATCAAGGTTTACAACCAAACCAAATAAGTATGCAACAGTTTTTAAAGTTTATTTAAGTTTTTAAAACTTTTCTTTATCAGGATTAGAACACAGTGAAACTTTTATAATTTGAACGGCATTTATCTCCTATGGAAGCAGTTGGCTTCATTGTTTAGGCTATACTTGTAAAGGTCCTTTCAAGAAATAATGATAACTAGTAGTGGGTTTGGTTGACTATCCAATTGATGAAGCAGAAAAATTATTTTCACATGGTATACCTTTATTCTAGTTGCCGACATAATTGTTTAATTTATTAAATTAGCGTGAATAGTACTTAAAATTTAGAGAAATCATTTAATAGAAGCCTTAAATCGGAACCGAAAACGGTTCTTCTGTATGTTGTTACTCAGCATCGGGAACTGCATCTTCATTTATTCCATCAGCAGAGTTTTCATTTTCTGCATCTGCTGATAAAGTAGGGTCTTCGGAGACGTTTTCATCATCAGGTGGCAAGTCTTCAATTGTTGCTTGAGAAGCTTCTCCATTTGGTGTGATAGGATTAGGCTCTGTTATACCTAAATTAGTACTCTCGTTATTACTAGGAACTGTGCTATCGTTGATCGTATTTTCTGTTGCTACAGATTCACTTCCCTCAGAAGCTGTATCAGTATCAGAGGCGGTGATGGTACCTTCAGAAGTGTTTTCCACAATATTGGTTGCTGGAGGTTCAGTGGTTTCTAAAGTGGAATCATTTGCTATGTCCCCTACAGTAGTTGCTTCCGTTGGGTTGCTTTCGTTGGTTGCTTCCGTTGGGTTTAACGTGGTATTATCTGTGATACCGTCACCAACGGTGGTGTCAACTGTAATGGATTCATCAGTACTTGTGCTCACTGTAGGTATTTGAACAGTTGTTCCCTCTGATGTGATAACTTGTACAGTGGTATCTGATATATTGGCGTTTGATGTAGTGGTATCAGATGTCGTATCTGACATAGTAACATCTGACGTAGTAGTAACTGACGTAGTGCTATCTGCTGTAGCGGTATCTGATGTATTGGTATCGGATATCGTGGTATCTGAGGTCGTAGTAACTGCCGTAGTGGTATCTGGTGTAGCGGTATCTGATGTAATGGTATCTGTTGTAGTGGTATCAGTCGTCGTATCTGACGTAGTAACATCTGACGTAGTGGTATCTGATGTAGTGGTATCTGATGTAGTGCTATCCTCAGTAGTAATTTCTACAGTTGTCACTTCAGTTGTTGTTGTTGTTGCGGTGGTAGGACATCTTGATATAATCCAACCTGTTGGTTTTTAAGAATTTTTGTTAAATTTTTTAATAATTTAACATCACTCTACTTACTTAGTTTGTGCTTCTTATATGTGAAGTTGCTAATACAAATCGACTCTTCTTTTAGGTCTGGACAAGGTTCTACTATCCAATCTAGGATGAAAATATATTTTAAAGATAAGATTTGTTTACAAAGCTTTAAGATTTTTTTGAAAGGCTTACCTTTGCCTGTGATAAATCTCTCTAATTCGAAAGCTACCCAATCCTTAAACAAACGCCGCTCCCCATTAAATTGGGCACACACTGTGACACTTGTTATGGGACACGCTACAATAGTCCAATCTAATGTTTTTTTTTTTTTTTTGTTAAGAATTTATAAATTAAAAATTAAAGTTTAATTGATTGATTTTGTGTGAGAACTACTTACTTTTGCCCGAGTTGAATCTATCCAAATCCAATAGCACACTGTTTTCAAACTTGCGTATTTCGTTATTAAATTTAGCACATATGGGATGTAAAATATCGGTTGAATTAGTTTGAGGACGAGGACAGCGTCCATAGGAATAAAATTGCCAATCTATAATGTAAACAAAGAAAGTTAAATAAGATGATCAATAGAAGAAAAAAAAGGGAACCTTACTGTAGCCTCTTCTACGTTGCTCATAAAACTCGTGAATATTACGAAAAGTTTTCCAAACGCCATGAAAATATCCACATACTGGTTTTTGTGGTCTCCGTATTGATCTAAATGGTTTCTTAAACTTTTTAGGGCGATTGTTCGAAGGCCGTAATGCTGGACGTGGTCTTGATGGTTTCTTATGTAATTTTTTATGTCGATTGTTTGAAGGCCGTGATGCCGGACGTGGTCTTGAAGGTTTCTTATGTACGACGACTGAACCGAAATGTTTAGGCTGATGGGATAAAGGACGTAACTGCACGCGATGTCCGTGTGGACGAAGTCTGATCAAACGATGTCTATGAGCTCCTACTGCTTTTCTATTCGGACTAGCGCGATGGGCCATGCTTATATGAATTATAAGTACAATTATAAGTACAAATAAAGTCTTATAGAATGACATGTTGATGCGTTTAATTAGTTTGCTTCTGTTAACTAAACACTTAGTTTGTTTTAATTTGAAAATTCTAAATTCAAGCGTTCCTTTTATAGTAAAAAACTGTTTCTAATTGCTTTATTAAAACAAATAACGTACGTGAGCTTATGTTATATTATGTTTGAAGCAATTCAATTTTGTATTTGTATGCGTTTAATAATACAAATATTTAAAATAAATTCAAATAATTCACTCCAAATTTTAATTTTTTCTAACCCTAAGGTAACATACTGTTGGAAATTTCCTGTTGATTACGTGTTAAAACACTTTGTAAAGTTATTCTAGCAAATTAGGCCCCCATAAATAATTAGTAAATATTTGATAAGATCCATAGATGACAGATTTTATATACATTTTGTCGTAACTTATTTCGCCAAACCGCCAGTGGTCACATCCTGATCTGCTGTGATCTGCTTGGTTAAAAAAATGCCACGCCCCATTCATTATCTTTATATTAAATTGATAAAGATAATGAAGATCTTTATCAATCTCTGCAGAAGCTGTATTGTTGAGGAAGAAGAGAAGCTTCTTTACAATTCAATGTACTGGTTTGTTTATTTCTTTGTCTCAATTGTGAAGTGGTGACGAAGTGTCTCAGTTGTGGTCAAAAATTA
>QOCX01000158.1:272647-352514 GCA_005959815.1 Sarcophaga bullata
AGCAACAGAAACAGAAACTACAGACGTTGACTCAAGTACAGCAGAAGTAGCAACAACAACAGAAACAACAACAGAAGTTGGATCTACTACAACAGTAGATGGCTCATCTACAATAGAAAGACAAAAAACACTGGAAATAGGCTTAATTACAACTAGGACAGAAACAAAAACAGAAGTTGATCTAACTCCAACAGAAACAGAAACAACAGTGGAAGATGGCTCAACGACAGCAGAAATAGGAACAACGGAAGATGGCTCAGCTGCAACAGAAACAGAAACAACAAAAGAAGTTGACTCAACTACAACAGAAATAGGAACAACAACGAAGGATGGCTCCACGACATCAAAAATAGGAATAACGGAAGATGGCTCAACTGCAACAGTAGATGGCTCATCTACACAAAAAACACTGGAAATAGGCTTAATTACAATTAGGACAGAAACAAAAGCTGATGTTGATCCAACTACAGTAGAAACAGACGGAAGATGGCTCAACCACAAGAAAATAAGGAACAACAGAAGGAAGATGGCTCAACTGTTGGAGAAATAAGAACAGAAGTTGACCCCACTGCATCAGAAATAGGAACATCAACAGAGGGTGGTTCAACTACAACAGAAACAGAAACAACAACAGAGGATGGCTCAACTACAGCAGAAATAGGAATAACAGAGGATGGGTCAACTACAGCAGAAATAGGAATAACAGAGGATGACTCAATTCCAACAGAAACAAGAACGGAAGTTATCTCGTTTACAATTGAAACGCAAACAAGGATAAAAGTTATTTCAACTCCAACAGAAATTACAGGAGAAGATGGCTCATTTACAACGGAAAAAGAAATTGGCTTCACATTGACAAAATCAGAAACAACAATAAAAGTTGGATCAAATACAACAGAAGCAACAACTGAATTTGTATCAACTACCACTGAAACTGGCTCTGCTGTTGATGAAGTAGAAACAACTGAAGTTGAAGAAGGAACATCAACCGAAGTTAGTTCAACTGGCATAAAAGCAGAAAGTAAAGCAGCAGGTGAAGTTATGGAGACTCAAGAGGATTTAACAACAGAAAGCATCTCGACTATTACTGTTACGGAAACAGAAGATATTGCAGGAAGTGATTTAACGGTGCCTGATGCAGTTGCGAAAACAACAGGTCGATCTACAACAACTGACACAACTGTTACTGGATCAGAATTAACAACTGAGAGTGGTATCATAGACTCAACTACTGAGACTGTCGAACGCTGCAACAGTAAAGACTGTGTGGTCGTAAGGACCTGTGAAGATAGTGAAGACTGTGATAAGGAAAGGATCTGTGAAGACAGTGAAGGCTGTGAGCCTAATAGGAGTTGTGAAGAGAGTGAGAGCTGTGAAGAAGAGATTGCCTCCTCAGACATCAGATTGCCAATAAAATTGATTACAAAATCTGCGAAGAATGTAGCACAGACAAATAAGTTTACTGCAATAAAGCTACCAACTGTGATTAATGATACCGCAACTGCGGAGAACAAATCCTTAACTCGTATTAATCATAGCAACTCCTATAATGGACCATATACAGAGGGAAATTTCTACCATCAGCCTGTACACAATTACTACAATTTCATTCCAATACCAATACCTGTTCAACAATATTTTACATCTGAGAACTCAACAGTAACTCACTGGATCCCACTGGCCGATAATTTTGCTGCCGTGTGCGACTTCATTAAGGATTTCTTTGATAAATTGTTTATGCATTTCCATGATGTACCAAGGGAAAGTTACCAATAATAACTAGGGTCTGTGATTTCGAATTACGATTGTATTTTTAAGTTGTATTTAAGTTAAGTTAAGCCTTAAAATAGTTGAATAAGAAATAACGTTACATTATCACGAACTAAACGAAGAGTTTCTCTTAATCTTTGCAATAAATAATCTATCCAAACAATATGGCTCAGACTTCAGAAAGAATTTTAAGATATGTTTGGTAAAATCATAGATTAATATCAGTCCATGTAACTAATTTTAATGCAATTTGAAATTCTATGCTTGAATTTTATATTCCAATGGTTTTAACAAAAACTTATCCCTCCGCAGCAGCTGTATGTAGTCAGATATTATCTTTTGGGCTGCATCAATGCCTCCAATATTCAAAGTCGTATTCTGCTAGCTCATATCATTATCACAAAGTCTATATACTAAGTCGGAGGCGGTCCACATTCTGAATATGTATACATTGGGTCCACAGTATCCTGTCAAAAGGCCTATGACTAACTTATTTGATGTATGGCACAAATCTCCAGCTATTTTAATTACCTAAAGTCCAGATTGCCTCGAACCCATATTTTTTGAGAAGAGCCTTTTCCTCTCTTCTTTATCTTTTCTTTCGTTGAGTATACCATTTCTTATATCTTACTCCACTCTAATGAAAAGTTCTGACCACATCAGCAGAGTGAAGGCTACTCGTAAGCTCATACTTCTGCTAATTATCACGAATTTTTTTACGGATCCCAACAGATTTTAATTGTATATCATCTACCTTCACCGCCTCAACAGACATTCCCTTACTACTGTCAAGTTAAGCTCATGAGTCGAATACTCGTATGGCGGCTTGAGTATCAGACAGTATTGCTCTGACCGATCCTTTGTGCTTTACGTTATTAAATTGAGCATATTTTTCGATGTCATACACTTTCCCTCGGGCTCGAAATATTTCACTCTGGAATTGAGAACTCTTGCTTTTCCTCGGGCTCGTTATATTTCACTCTGAGACTGAGAACTCCTGCTTCTGTTCCAACATCTTTTAAAAGCGTGCGTTGCAGTTTCTTATTTACGCTACTGATTTTTGTTGCAAAGTCTAGTCGTGAAGCATTTTCCGGAAGTCATAAAGTCTAATGATGCTATCCAGAGCGCTTTTTAGGAGGTATGTAGATGTCAGCTACACGATTCATTACTCCACTAAATTCCCTAAAGGATTTCGTCTTAAACTTATACTCCGACTACAGTCTTGCTGCCATGTGGAAGGGACTTAAATCCCATAAATCTTTCAGTACGGCTGTAGGACAGGTTCTCGTTACCCTTGTTATTCCGACACACACTAACCTCTGTATTTTGTCCAACTCCGTTAATCTGTTTGTTTCGGCACGAACCCAGAGTGGACAAAATAATTTCCATCAAAGTTTGCGATACTTTCGAGACACCTCACCTTCCCACACAAAGAGCCTTCTTACCTCCCAGAGAGAATAACACCAACATCACCAGGCAACGTTACCTTCTTTAAAACTGTCTTTGTCTGTAGCTAAAGCCCAAACAATTTAAAATAAGTTCGTGGGTCTTTTCGTTAGGAAGTTAACCTTATAATTCTAAAACAACAACAAACAACATAAAGTTTCGTTACTATTTTCGTTTTAATTTTATTACAAAAACAATTAATTTTTCTAAAATCATTTTCAAAACCTTCCAATAATAATTCTCAGAAAAAAGAAATTAATTTTCTTTCTTCGTTACAATGTATTGCAACTGTTTCAAGAACTGTTCAAAAGTGTTGCTGCTATAGGCGTTATATTGTGGAGCAGAGAGAGCGGCATACGTATAGGCTGGCAGTAAAGCAGGTGCTCCCGGAGGAACTTGTTGGCTTTGTGGAGGTAAAAAGTTAAAGTTGCCATAGTTTATATGCTTATACTTCGGTTCGTAATGGTAAGGTCCCTGGTAGACGACCCCATTGTACACAGTTGGACTCTCAGACTCGGAATTTTGTGGTAAATTTTGAGCAGGAGCTTGGTAGTTCGTTTCAACATTTTCGTACGCCGATGATTCAACTGGAGTTGCTTCCGCATTATCATAAGCATTGAAGGACTCTGGTTCACTTACTGAAGGTGCTTCATATGAATTCTCAGCATAAGAGGGCAAATTGTTATACGCCAGTACAGGTGATGAGTACGCATCAGAGTTGCTGCAGGGCAAATCAGCAGGTGGAGATTCAACGGCTTCATAAGAGGGTGCTGGAATTTCAGGTGGAGAATATGATGGAGTGTCATAGTTGTTATCATAAGAAGGTGAAGGATTTTCAATCGAAGGGGAATAAGCACCAACATACGCAGCTGAAGGTTCTTCTGCAGGAGTATCATAATTAACGCCAGACTCTTGGTAAGAATCTTCAGCAATGACAGGGCCTGCAGCAGTACCACACTTTGTTTCAGAACTTGGGTAAGAAGGTGAGGGATTTTCATTAGGAACAGAATATGAAGGAACTGCAACAGGAGCAGAATAAACAGGACTTTCATAAGAAGGTGAGGGATTTTCAGCAGGAACGGTATATGAAGGAGCTGCATAACCTTCAACGGGATCTGCGTAAGAAGGTGAGGGATTTGCTACAGCAGCATATGAGGGAGCTTCATAGCTTTCAACAACACTTGCATAAGAAGGTGAGGGATTTTCAGCAGGAGCGGAATACGAAGAAATTTCATAGTTTTTGGCAGCACTTGTATAGGAGGAGGGTGAAGGATTTACTGCATCAGCAGCATAGGAAGGGTCTTCATAGCCTTCAGCAGTACTTGGTACCTCGTAGGGACTTTCAGCTGGAGGTGAATATGCTGGAGCTTCATAGTTTTGAGCACAAGGAGGTTTTGCATTATACACAGGTTGTGGCTGCTCTACATAATCGTTGGAAGGATTCGAATAAGATGGTGAAGGAATTTCATCGGGAGTATTGTAGGGTGCGGGTTCATAGTTTTCAATAGGAACTTCAGGAACTGAATAGGATTGTTCAATTGCTGGCTCATAAATTTGAGGAGAGCCGGAATATGAAGGGCTAGGGTCAGGATTGTTGTATGATTCTTGAAGTTGATATGAATCTGGTTGTGCGTATACTGGCTTCTCAGGACTTGAGTAGGTTGCTTCAGGAACTGTTTCAGGCAAATATGATTTCGGTGGCAAATAATTTTCAGGATAATAATATGAAGACGATTGTGTTGGTAGACTTTCAAAAAAATTGGCTAAAGCTGCGTACAACTGTGATGTGCCCGGTGATTGACTTGCTATTTGCGATGGTGCTGAATTATAATTTTGTTCAGTTGGTGTGGAATAAGCACTTGAAGTCTGTTGATAATTTTTTGGCGGTGGTATAGGTTCGACAAGAGTTGGGGGAACTGGTGCTGGTGAAGGGTAGGAAGCTTGCACATTTGAATTGTAATTTGTAAAGGACGACACTGGCTCGGGAATATATTTGTTTGTAGGCGGTCTTGGTTCTATAATAGGCTCGGGAACATATTTGTTTATGGGCGGTATTGGTTCGATGACAGGCGTTTGGGAATAACTATTTGTTGGAGGCACAGGTTGTACAGAAGGCGGTAAAATGGGAGCTTCCTGTTTCAAAGTCGGCAAGGATAGCACTTGATTGAATTGCCTAGGCGGTGGCGTAGGAACAGATACAGGAGGAGGTATAGGCAATGGTACAGGAATCACAGGCTGTGGAAAACTTTTAACAGGTGTTGGCGCAGGAGTTGAAGGTTTCGGTATTGGAGTTACAACTTCCTTCTCAAGACTTTCAGGGCAAATACCATTATGAAGAATACGCCACACTAGAAATATAGAATTCAAAGATAATTCAAAAATTAAAATCTTTTTAAGAACTTCTTAAAACACATTAACTTACCCATGCCAGTGTTTCGTTGTTCGGCATCCAAAATACATTTGTTGGGAAATGTTTTCAGAAAGAAATTCTGTGTTATCGCACACACAGGATTTAAAGTCATGCAATCGACAATATTTACAGGACAAGCACCGCGTGCTACAGGTGTCCATACTTGACCAGTGGTTTTAAATTCATTGTAGATTTCCCAGATATTGGCAAATGTTCGATTGACATTATTTAGTGTGGCACAGATCTCAATATTATTTAAATCCTCATTTAATGAATTGAAATCTTGCGCTCTAGCGAATAGGACAATGCCCAAAACTAAAATAAACACTTTCATTATTGATTTCCTTCAGATGGTTCCAACTAAATGCTAAATGCTGGAATATGCCTGCTCTAGTCAAACCATGGGTTTTTATACTAATTCTCCTATAAATTTGGTACTGGATTTTAGGCATTTTATCAATTAAACCGCAGCTATGTAAAGAATTTACACTCATGATGTTTTAATAAAGCGATTTGCTTGAATTTATTTCGTACCACTTTAACGTGGCTATTCTTAAACGAAATTATCTTTGTTGAGTTTGTTTTCCAAACAAATTCTTGGTCTTAAGAACGTGACTTTTATGGTTTAGAAAATATCATGAGTAATAAGCAATATGGGTCATGGCAATGCATAAAATGTGTTGTCAATAATGAATGAATTTCATAATTTATTAATCAATTGCAACATTTTTTTCTCTTGAATGTACCTTTTGAGTACCATTCGAACTCAAAGGCAATTTATTCTGTCACTGCTGCTTGCCATACAAAAGTGAGTGATGATTGGAGTCTAAAATTCAAGAATATTGTTGTGGATGGCTAGTTAAAAATATGTGCCCATTTGTCCTTTATTATTAAGAAAAAAATATCCTTTCTTAGTAAGACCGGGCTTCTTAGTGAAAAAGATTTCTTTCGCCTTCTTAGTCATTTGAATTTAGATTTCTTGTGTTTGTAGTCGTCAATTCAATCGCTACGTTACGCTACTTCGGTTATAAAAAGTTTTATGGCAGTTAGCAGACAAAATGCCAAACACATCCTCTAGAAATCCAGGTTAATTACACCTAAAAATAGCGTGTTGTCTTCTTTAGTTCCAAAAAAAAAAACTGCCTTTTTATCTACCCAGTTTTTTGAGATCAGATAATAACACATTCACGCATTTTCTGTCGAAAGTTCGACAAGATTAGAATAAATTTCCGTGGAAATTTTGGAATGATATGAGTTTCCCCAACATCAGCACTGGCTAGATAAGTTTTAGCGACATTTTCTGTCTCAGTATTCCCAGTCTTAGGGCATAAATACAAGAAACTGTTGTTCGAATTTAACGCTATTCCTGTCCTTAGTGCATTCGTAAAGTCTTAGTCTGTATAGACAGATAAAAATCGTTGCTTTGTATACTGTATTGCAATTCTGATGCTGAAACTTCCTTAATTGGCAACCAGACTATTCGTTTCATATTTCATTGTGGACATTTCTCTGCTGTCCGCTGAAACCTTTTTAAGGCTAGTATTTTGAGGCTACTATTCCCTGGACTCAGTCGTTGGTTAATTATCTTTTTATCGTGTCTTCCTTTTCTCACTCTGACTCTACAATCATTTGTTTCAGTTTTACGAAGTAGTTCCTATTGGGCTGAACTGTTTTGTTGAATTTCTTATTAACAGACTACCATGGTGTGTGTGAAATTAACCCATAATTGAATTTCTTTTTTTTTCGACTTGTTTGTTTTGTGCTTTGAGGTCGAGGACTTCTCTAAATGGCGCTAACTATGGTATGAAACAACCCAATTTCAATCGTAAATCTTAGAGTTTTGTAGAGTGTAACACCTCGTAGACTTCATATTCTCTCGTATAAGAGATGCCATGTTGCACAGTCATATATGTATCCAGACTATGCAGCTATTCGCCATCTGTTGACCCCCTAGTAGTAGTCCTCTCGATAGAAAATTTATTTTCCGAATAAACACTTTTTAAGAAAAAAACATTCTCAATTTTATTAAACGATTTTATCTACAGGTTCCAGAAAAACCTGCCCCTCACGATCCTGTCTTTAACCTCCCAATACGGAGACTTAGTAGTCCAACTTTTTTGCAGTCCCGAATAAAAATACAACATAATCGTCTATGTTTCACATCTTAAATTAGAAAATTTATTTATTTTTTAAAAAACTTAAATAATAAAGAAAACTGGTAAAATAAATTAAAATTAAAAAAAATTATTATAATTTATTTAAGAGTCTTAAGTGCTTCCAATATCTTATTGAAAACTGTGCTATTAAACGCAGATTTTGGTGAATTTAAGGGATAGGATGGCAAGCTATTGGGTAAATAAGTTAAAGGAACTGGAACTGCAGGCAATGGAACTGCTGAATCTTTGTATTCGGAGGCAGTTATTTGGGGTTGTAGAACCTGATAAGGGAATGTATTCAGTGGCGGTTGAGGGTTTACAGGACTTGCATAACCAGAGAAAGGGTATGAAGACTGGAACATTGAATTTTTTGCATTTCCATATGTTTGTGGCTTAGAAATCTCAGTTTTGCTTTGATACTGTGGAACTCTTGAAGTAGGTATTGAATTTGGAATGGCTGATGAAGTTGGCGACATAATTGCAGCAGGCATTGGTTGGGCTCGAGACATTACTTGGTTTAATGGTATGGATGGAAACGAATATAAAGGCGGAATTGAGACATCATTGCCAGTGGCCTTAATCTGATTTTCTGTAGCCGAAGACAAAGGCAATAAGTTGGTCATACCACCTAAGGATCTAAGAAATTCCAAAGGATTAAAGGAAACCTTTGGATCCTGAACATTTACTGCAGTTCGTACATCTTGTGATTTTGTTGGCATACCCGGATAATTTTTAAATTGATTATTAGGCATTAACCAAGGATAGGTGGCTTGATATGGCGAAGTGTATATGAAATTATATGTGGGAGCATCATAAACTGGTGCTTTATAAACCACGCCATTATAGATTTCTCCTTTTCTGTTAGTAGAAGTAGCATTGCTCTTTACAGGATATTCTTCACGTTTAGTATGATTCAATTGGTTTTTCGTTTCATCAAAAATGGGATAAGCTGAGGTGGTTTCTGTAGCCAAAGTAGACAAAACTTTATTGACCAGATATTCATCATTCTCTTCTTCGGAATCGCTTTTAGCCAACAAAGCTTCATAAATTGTTAAAAGTTTATTACTCGACTCAGGCTCTTTTGCCGGAGCTGTAATGGTGTAGTCTATATTGTGATCATCTTGTTGAGTGCTAACATTGACATCGTATACGTTGTCTAAACCATAGGCTTCATTGCTGTAAACACCAAATTTAGGTATGTTTTCCTTAACTAAGCCTTGCTGAAGGTATTGATGATTTTGCAATCCTTGCAGTTCATAGCTTAAATCCGTTTCTAAGCTTTCATCACTATTATAAGACTGCTGGTTTTGCAGAATATGGGAAAACTCTTCTGAACTGTCTTCACTTTCAAGGTTTTCATAAATTTTGGAAATTTTTTCTAGTCCTTCATTTTCATTGTCAATAGAAGTTATGGGGTTCGGAATGGCTTCTTGCACATATACGGGTTTAGAGTTAAATGAGCTTTGATTTCCGTTTCTGGAGAAGACTGGAATGGAATTATTTTCAATATTGGATAATCCTGGGCTGCCAGAGAGCGCTGTTACGTTTGTCGCACTAGTCGGTTGTGTAGTTAGTGATTCATTTTTAAACGGAACTAGATAGACTTTAGAAGAATTCTCGCTTAGATTGTATGTTACTAGATCCTTGGGGCGGTCTAGAGTAGTCTGTTGTTCATTTACAGCTTGTTTAGTAATATTTTGATTTGGTAGATAACTGGCTTCGGATCTATTTTGGCTTAAGTCGTTATATCTTTCACCAGCAGAGGGCTCTAAAGTCCTTCGTAGATTAGTCTGTTGTGTATTTGTGTATACTGTCTTCTTAGAGTTCTTTTCGACTAAGGCGTCTGACCTTTGGCTTCCATTTTCATGTGGTTTCTCATTATCGATATAAGACTTTTCGTTAAGAGATTCTTTGTAGGCAATGCCTTCATTTTTTTCATTATTTTTACCACTTCTTTCTTCCCCATGAACCTTGTCAGATTGAATTTTTTCCTGAGGCTTTTCATAAGACTCCATCTCCTCTTCTTCATTGTTTAAAGCCTCCAAACTATCATCATAATCAAAGTTTTCCTCTGAATAAGGATCATTTTCCTCAACGCTCTCATAGTTACAGCAATTATAGTGCTCTTCACAGTGTCTGCCACAATATTCTTCATTTGCTGATGTTGTTGTAGTTCTTGATGTAGTTGTAATCGTTGAAGTTTGAGTGGCAGATGTCTCAGGCACATCTTTTGTAGTTTTTCCAGCTGTAGTATTAGGTGTAGCTGCTGTTGTAGTTTGTTGAGTTGTTGGGACATTAGTTGTAGTACCTTTGGTGATTTTGGTTGTGGTAGTAGTTGCTGTAATTGTGGTCATGGAAGGTGCAGATTTTGTTGTAATAGATGGAGTAGTAGTTTCTGTAGTTGTAGACGTAGTTTTGATCGTAGAAGGAGTTGCTGGTATGGTAAACTTTGTAGTTTGTGTTACGGTATTAGGAACTGAAGTGATTTTAGTTTTTGTTGTAGATGGAGAAGTTGTTGTAGACAATTTTACAGTTTTAAAGGTCGTTTGGGGTGTTGTAGGTGTAATTATAGGTCTGTTGATATCATAACTGCTAGGCTGCGAGCAATCGTCATTATGTAGTAGAGACCAAGCTATAAAATAATAGAAATTTATGGGCAGGAGTTCTAATATTCTCTTCTATTTTTAAACTTACCTATACCAGTAGACTTTATTTCTTGCTGCAGTTCCAATATGTTTTTAAAGGCTTTATTAATTTTGCCATTAGTGGCACACACTACTTCCGATGCTATGCTTTCAATATTCTCGGAGTCCAGAGAACATAAAATCAAGGGTAGCGTCTGCCAGTCTAAAGGAAATAAAGAAGTATATTCAGTGAAATGAAATCTTTTCCAGGGATATGAAATGCTTACCAATCTTCGTTTCACATATACTTCTTTGTAACTCACATTCATTGGGAAATTGTCTTAATTGGCCTTTGAATTCCGCACATATGGGTTTATATTCTTTAGTACAAAATTTAGGACAATTTGATAGACAAGGACCCAAATTAATGACTTCCCATTCTATAAAAGAAATTGAAAATGTTTTTAAATACAAATTTTAATTCCAGGCAATATTAGCCTTAAGCTTACTTGTATTAGTTTCACATATCGTTTGTAACAGAACACATTGATTGGAAAACTCTTTCATTTCCGAATTGAACTTGGCACATATAGGCTCATATTCTCTGGTACAAAATTTGGGACAAGAAGGAGCGTTAGTTTTGATTAAACAAGGTCCTTGATTTACAATCTGCCAATCTAGAGAAAATAATTTTCATTGAATAAAATTAGTAACAGGTTTTGAACCTAGAATCCCACTTCTAGTAGGATACCTTACCCTCTTGAGTTCCACATTTCGTTCTTAACAATTCGCAATTATTGGCAAATTCCCTTAATTCCTGATTAAATTGGGCACAAACAGGTTTGTATTCCAAAGTACAAAATTGAGGGCACTTTGTATTAAGCGGAGCAGATAAAAAATTATTGTCTTCATTCGATTTATGACAAGGACCATGTCTTACTATAAGCCATTCTTAAAAGATGCAACAATAAATACAAGTATTTGAGGTTATTTTAAAGAAGGAATATTAAGGAATATTAGTTGCTTACCTTGCTTGGTTTGACAAATGGTTGCCTTTAATTCACATTCATTACTGAATTCCTTTTCTAAAGTCATAAACCTAGCACATATGGGCTTATATTCCAAACTGCAAAATTCTGGACAATCATTTGTAATTGAAGGTAAACTAGCAGGCTCTATAATATCATTGCCTCGAATTAAAGCACAATAACTGAAATCGGTTATTCGCCAGTCTGAAAAAAAATCAATAAAATTTTATAAACTGGTTAACCTTTTAAATTTGAAATTATCGTACCTTTATTGGTTAAACAGATTTCCTTTTGTAGTTCACATTGATTGGGAAATTCTTTTAATTCGTATTGAAATTCTGCACAAACCGGTTGATATTCTTTGGAACAAAATTGTGGGCATTTGCCAGCAGAGAGTTGGCGACATGGTTCCGAGGATATGATGCTATAAACTAGGAAAGGGGAAAGAAATGTTTTAAAACTGGGTATAATTTGTTAGAATTGTAAGGTATAGTAAAAAGAAACTGTAGGCCTAATTTCCCATACAAGTGTACCTTTTGGTTCGATAATTTATTTTATTTTAACAGTTTTATATTGAGCATGAGAGCCTGTTTCAGGATTAGAACTATAAACTGTAATCATATTTTCATTTGCCGCACTAAAATATTTCACTTTTCAAAAAGCACTTTAAAGTATGGCGTACTTTTTTCAACTGGTGTCTAACACCTTCTATTTGGCTTCTAAAATCTAAGTTACTTATTATCAAAAACGGCTTTTGTTACAATAAAGGGTTTCTTTTTTACTACACCTAGGTTAGATAGGTTACTTACCTTTTTGTGTAGTGCAGGTTTTGTGTTCTACTTCACAGGCATTTGCAAAGGTCTCCAGATGTTGGGTTTGTATGTCTAAGGCACAGACCGGTTGATAATTCGAAGCACAGGGTCTACATTGAGGACTACAATAACTCAATGGGCATTCAAAGTATTCTAAAATTAAATAAAAATTATTATTGAATTGAAATCAAAATAAATTTAAAAACTCACCTTGTAAACCTTGTATTAACTGTTGATAGTTTTTTACTTCCAATTGGCATTGATTTTCAAAAAACAAAAACTCTTGGCCATTGGTAGCACACAAGGGCTGTCTGATATTGGGACAGGAACCGTGACCCATAGAATTATAATCAACTATTTGAACTTGATTTTCGAAAGCTATTTGGCCATAATTAAAACCAAAAACCCTTAAGTCCAAAGCCAATAGTAAAATAATATTAAAAAACATTTTTCATTAACGTTGTAAAAAACAATAGCAAATAAGCGCTTTTGCTGTAATGTTTAGTAATTTATAGTAAATTTCTAATTGCCGTTTTTAAAGCCAAACGAAACAAAGTTACAAAAACCAATTATCTGGACCGAAAAGAAAAAAAAAACGAAGAAACAAAGAAAAAATAATCAAAATAATGTACGTGTTCTAAAGCCAGGTACAAAGTAAACAAAAAGGGCTTATTTTGTATGGGTTAACAGGTGAGACGTGCTTTTGTAATGGCTTTATAAAGAGTCAATGTATCTTGGAAAACGTATAAAAAAACAAAATAAAATCAAATGTCTTAAATACTTTAAGCCATTAAAGCCAAGATTCCAGCTAAGAATCCTAAACAAATTTCATAAGAAAGCCATGCCATGCCATACCATACCATACCATGCCATGCCATGCCAACTGGAAAATATTTTCCGGAAGAATGTAAGACACGTAGAATTCAAGATAAAGTGTTAAATTGATAAATTAGCATTTTCATTTTCAAGACACAAATTCTGGTTCTACAACTTCTTCACTTCTAAGCTCTCTCTGCAACTCTAAATTCTCTTTTTTTTTGAAAAGAGCAAAGAGATTTGTAAAAAGATTTTATCTGTTGTAAGCTATTAAACTTACAGTTAACCCTGTTGTTAAATATCTGTAAAAAAACAACACAAAGAGAGCAAAAGAGTATAAGAAAGAGTGCCAATAGATTGGAGACTAGAGTATTTTAATTTTAAAACAGGTGTTTGATAAAGCAAAAGAGAGTAAAATGAGAGCTGAAAAAAATATAAACAAATTGAAAAGCAAACAGCTTAAATGTTCTCTTTAACTTTATGCCAACAGTTAAAGCCATGCTTATGTAGATACATTATAATCAGTTTAAATGTTTAGGCCGTTTAACCCAGACGTGTTTGTTAACAAACTAACGAATGAAAATTAAAATCAATTTAAGAAAGAAAAAAACTGAAAATCGTAAAGTTTGAAAATATTTTTAAACCAAAAAAGAAAGAAGATTTTTAAAATATTTTAAATACAAATAAAAAAGAAAATAATCTTAAAGAAAAGTTACGGAATTAAGAAAAGAACTTTAAAATTAAAGAGAAAAGAGAAAAGTTTCTTTTAAAGTTAAAAGAAGAAAAAAATATAAAGGTATAAATCTTAATAAAAATACAAAATTAAAGGTTTAAATAATTCTAATTAATACAAAAATTTAAAAACAAAAAAATATTTGGTTTTATTATAAAATGAACTTTTAAAAGAAAAAAAATGTTGAACATATACTCCTTGAATATAAAAGAAATAAAAAAGAAGAAATTATATTTGTATACACAAACCTATTTCATAAAATATTATTATTCAAGCAAAACTAATTAAAAAATTAAAAAAAAGGAAATTTATTTATTAATTGAAAAGAAAATCTTTATTCATGCTGTACAATTAAAAATAGAAAGAAGGTAAAACAAAATTAATTACACAAATTCCTTTTAATCATAAAATTCTGCAATTAAAAAATTAGTTTAAGAAAATAGTTCCTTTTGTTTTGATAAAAATTAAAGGGAAAATATTAAAAATATTTACAACTTCTACTTGGTATTCCACTTGAGGATATATTTTGTATATTATTTCGACCAGTAAAGGGATAAGGATTCGTTCGATTTTGTTTTGAATATGTTTCTGTTTCATCTTAACATTTTAAGCTGATACTCAGCATAGTTTGCACAGAAGGTTAATACGCCGCTATAACTTTAAGCACTTCGCTGTTATTGAATTATGAAATTATTTTCTTGGAGTATGATTTATCTCTGCATGTTCTTTTGCAAGCAAGGTTTCCGTTTTTTCTTACAGGTTGTAGACAAGTGTTGCATTAGAAATTTCCTCACAGAGCTACGAAGTATACTGCCGATCTAACCAAATTTTGCTTGTTATGATCATTGGTACTTTCCTAGCTTTCCATAGCTATTAGGTATGGTCAAAATATTTAAACCGTTTTTCCGAGACAGCGATAAATGCAAACCTTTCATTTATTTTGTAAAACTCCCGGTCTTACCTCTTTATAATTTGGAATTGATTGTGCTAGTTTTAACGCTAAAACACAGTCGAGGTCTTTATCTTCTTTATTCGCCTTTTACGTAGTATACTGCCGATCTAACCAAATTTAATTGTTATGAACATTGGTACTAACGTTCTCAAGATAGTTTCCTAATCCAAAGCTATTAATGATTTATTGTATGTGGCCAAAATATTTAAATAGTTTTTCTGGGACAGCGATTAATGCAAATCCTTTATTTATTTTGTAAAATTTCCGGTCTTGTTTCTGTATAACTTGAAGATTATTGCGTTAGTTTTAGCGCTAAAACACAGTCAAGGTCTCTATATTCTTTATTCGCCTTTTACAGTGCCACCATTTCTCTGTTTTTATGCTATCCTGACATTGGAATTCTTTTGTACAATCATTTGAAAATCAATTCTATTGCATTTTTTTAATCGGCCAAGGTATTTATCAGTAAATGTATTCACCATAGAGAGCAACAGGTAATATACACTTGATATCTGAAGTTTTCTGAAGCATAAGAACATTTTTAACAAACTCCCAGAGCTTCAGACCAGCCAATATCAATATAAAATGGATGGCCCTAGTCTGATAGGAATTAATTCAATACCTATTCATCAAAGCTATTCGCTTCCTTCTGATCGTTTTTTATGAGCAGCTTATACGGCTCGGATAATAAAGTTTTCCCGGCTAAGCAAGTGATGATGATGCTTACAGTATTGGATCTAGATCATTATACTTATAGATGTAAGCAGATTATAACAGGAATATTCTTTATTTTAGCAACATTTTGAATAATTTTTAATATAAAGACTTTACTAAAGAAAGTTCTTGTTTAATATGCCTATTAACCAAGTTATAAACAATATTAGAGCATATATGCTTTACATATTTTAATATCTATGAACAGTTTTTTATGATTTTGAACTGTTTATGAATTTATATTCAAATAAAATCTATTTTTGCATTCAAATATCTTTCAAACTATATATAAACCTGTCAAATATTTTAAAAATATTACAAAGAAAAGAGGAATATTTTCATAAAAAAATCTTTCTTAACAGATTCTCTATGCTTTTTATGAATGCAAAACCACTCTTACATTATCAATAATACATATAGAAATGTGTATGTTTGTATGTATGTATGTAAAGTCTAAAATATATACTCTTATTCTTAAAATCATCACATTAAACCAACCCACCACTATCACTTCATATACGCAATTAGAAATTCAAATAGTAATTTACATATGAAAAGTTCTTTCACAAACTGGCTGGAAAAAATTCAACAACTTTTTCCTGAAACAAAAGTAAATCTTCTTACAATCAAAACCAGCCAGCCAGCCAGCAAGCCAGCCACTAAGCCAACCGACTAAACAGCCAACGTACTAACCAAATAGTCAACCATCGAACAAAACAACAAACTAACGGTTCAATCAATTTAAACTATAATAAAAACAACGCTATACATACGTACATACATACATACATACATACATACGTATATACATAGTTTTCATTGATATGTTGATGTGATGTGATGTGATGTGTGTGTTTTTGTATTATTATAGTGTATTTGGTTGGTTGTATTTATTTTAAAAAACTGTTACCGTTTCTGCCTCCCAAAACAAAATAAAGAAGAATAATGGAAGGCAAAAAAACTAAAGGCAGTAATCTAAAGTAAAGTAAAGTAAAGTAAAGTAAAGTCATAAGAACCAAAACCAATAATCATCAGCCATAAAGTTAAGTTTATCAAAAGAAAAGCATATTTTTATATGCTAAATACAGAAATTGAAATATCAAAACTATAATATTAACCCCTTTGGGGTGGGAAGAACTTAACAGGAGATCCAGATGATAGTGCAGACCATCCTAGTAATTTTTATGAGTCCAGTATTGTTAACCAATTTTTCTCTGGACTCCATTAATTCTAAAGATATGGTCTTTACTGACGCAAATCTATATCCTTTAATAAATTGAATCAGTTTTATAAATAGGGAAGCGGTTTCCTATACCGTAAATATAATGATTTAACTATGACGCTGGATTAATGAGTGTGCATATGTAGTTTCGTGACGCAGATAAATTCAATCCTGAAATTCAATTGAACATGCGCTATTTAATCTTCTGTTAGAAACTTGGAACACTTCTAACCTACATTCTACTTTCAGAATACTCCTCATATTTTACAACTTCTGTATCAGAGCAATTAAAGAGAATTTTTCTTGACGATTATATACGTCAAATGCATTTTACCGAATAGAACCACTACTTAGGTAGTGGGAGTTAAGGGAAAAAAGATTTTAAGTTGTTCTCTTTACATTGATGAAATGTTGTTCGGTTTTCCAAGTCATAAACAAACTGTTTAACTTGGTTTTATTACGTAAAGGCTTGAGTTAAATCTTGGTCTTAAACAGTCCAACACCAATTAACACTAAGTAATCATTTAGGATTTTTAACTAAAATTCTAAAGCATTAACTCACTTCTAATATCTCTTTTCTAATCCTTTCCCACATATCCGTAACTGGTTTTTTCCCTCACCTAAAAATTATTGATAAACGTAGATACTGTCTTTGAGATTTTTAAAAAACTTGGAGCAATGTTTTCAGTATCAATGTGGTAACTGATTAAAGCTGTTAGTATGCCTCCAAGGCAATTAGCTCAAAGGCTATGCACGTAATGCTTTTCTGGTTTTAGGCAAGAGAACAGAGAATTCCATTCGAAAAGAAGTATTATGCTGTAGAACTTAACGTGTAAAGGTTTAATAGATTTTCAAACCACCCGAAGGGGTTAATTTTATCTATTTTACACGCTGATTATATGAAAATATGAGAAAAAAAAGATCATTCAACCATTCAGCCGTATGTATACGTGTGTTTAAATCACTAGAAGTAGAAGAATTTGTGTTAAATGTAAAGGCTGCTGTTCTTTTATTTCCAAGATTTGTTAAGAGCATTGAAACAGAATACCAAACAAAACCAAATCAATCCAAATGGAATCGAATACAATGCAATACATCATCATCATCATCAGCATCATCATCATCATCATCATGATCATCATTATTATTATTGTTATTATCGATTATGCGATTTTGTAACCATCAGCTATTTGAACTCTTCATACGTAATGATTTCTAATGCAAAACTCTAACATCCAGGCAGCTAAATCAGTCAACCATATTGGATATTAGCAGCAAACAAACATCACAACAATCACAATTCAACGACAAAAAATACAAAACAGCAGCAATTGCAGCAGTAGCAGCAGCAGCAGAAGCAGTAAAAACATTTGATGTTCTTTTATGCCTCATAGAATTACTTGGGTAAGCTAGGCAATAGATGAGGCAACATAATCTGTATTGAAAAAAAGAATCAATTGAATAGCACCATCGTGTGCGAGTGTTTGTAAACCAGAAAAAGAAGAGTAAGTGAGTGAGTGAGTGAGTGAGTGAAAAACAAAGTCAAGCATAACGTAAAATTGGTAACGAAACGAAAAACTGAACCAATAAACCGGCCTGGAAACCAACATATCAGTATGCGTATTAACGTTTTTCACTTAGGCTAGAGTATGTGTTACCCAACAGCGAATGGCAAACAGAAAGAAATGCAGCAAACAGGCAAACAGGCATACAGCATGCAACAAATGTTGCACCATACGTTTACGTTCGCTTTACATTCTAACGGTAAAACGAGTATTATTACACTATTTTTTTTGTTTGTTTTGTTTTGTTGTTTTTTTATAGTATTCTCTTCCTCAACAACAACAAACAACAATAACAACAACATAAACATCATAAACATCATTATTATTATTAACAGGATGATGATGATGATGATGATGACGATGACGACGATAATAATGGATTACAAACAGCATCAGCATCAGCCACATCGACCACATCGACCACAACCAATCATTGCTTTTGTGTCTTTAAGTATAGGAAATACTTTCAAAGAATATCTACAAAATGACGTAGCAAATATTCTAGTATTTATTTAACTCTTTCTTTTATTGTTCTTGTTTTTAAGCTGGCAATCCCCCTTCTACCTTTCCCGGGCTTTAAAGCCTGTCTCTGGTTGATTTTCCGAAGAATATTCAACTTGTATTAGAAATGGCAAGAAAAAGTATCGTTTTGAAGTAATAGAACAATTTTATGTGTTGAAAGACAAAAAGAAAACGCATTGTGCTCTGCACTACCAACTTCCCCCTCCTCTCTTTTCCTTCCTCTTACTTTTCCTTGTACACAGAGAGACTTACAAAAAAAAAATTAAGAACTCTTTTCATAAAGATTTTTTAGCTGGAAAAGCATAAAAGAGAAGCTGTTTTGGCCAGCATGTTTTGCATTGGTAGTGGTATGGAAAAAGTAAAAGAAAAGCCTGGAATTGTTAGCAACCAGAACTATAAAATGATTTTGAGTAGAAAAGAAATTCATTTTTTAAAGTCAAGCCAAGCTAGAAGAACACCATGAGGCCTCATAAACGTAACCCATTTTAAAAATGTGCCAACAGATTTTGTTAGAAGTTAAAGAGCTTTAGAAAAGAAAAATCACCAGCAATGTCCTAAATTTTCCTGTCAAATGACAGCATCTCCAACAAACAATAACAATAGCCAGCCAGCCAGCCAACTAACGTTCTAAATATTCAAAAAAAAAAAAAACTATCGTTTCGTTTGATTTTATAAAATCTTACTTAAGTTTGTAGAAAGAAAATTTGGCTTTGAAACTCTTCTACACCCCCTTTTACAAAAAAGGAAAGAAAAACCAAAAAAGAAAAAAACTTTTTTTCTTTCAAAGTAAATTTCCAATTTAAACAAATTATGTTGAAATATTAGTTTTAAGCTATAACGTTGTTGTTATTGTTGTTATTATTATTGCATGCACCTCCACCATGATTCGCATTACATTGAGGTTGTTTAAACGTGTTGATCAACCAAATGTTGCCTCCATTTATGTCTAAATTTTAACAGGAAAATTATTGTTATTTACTTTAACGTTTATTTAAGAGATCCAAAAAAGAAACCCCAGTCCATCAGATAGATAATCTTTATCTTCCAATGAAAAGTTCAAAAGGTTGTACGTTTTAAAAGGGGAACAAAAAAAAAATGTTTAAAATTGAAAATTGTTTCTTCTCTTCAAGCCAAAAACGTTTAAGCCCTTAAGGAGTAAGGTAGTTTAAACTAAAATAAAAGCGTTTTTATTTTATTTTTAAGACATTGAAAGCCACACGAATTTTAAACCATGAGAACTTTTTGATCACAAGAAACTCATTCTGCAAGTAATGAAGATAATGTTTGCAAAAATATTTTAATTAAATTGCATCGAATATAATACAAATACATTAAACGCCGTATCCACTATGTATATGTATCCCATTGCTTCCAAAAAAAAATTACATGCATTCAGGAGAACTTTTACAAGCGACATAATGTACAAAGAAATTTTAAAAATGAGCCGAAAAATGTGAAAATCATTGGTGTAGGAAATGTATGAAACCTAAACTAATCATGTCTTCACCACGGAAAAAGGATAATTTTCGTTTATAAATAAGCCTCTACTGCTTTTTGTTGAAAGGTAGCAATGTTGCAGATACCAATTGCCATTTATTGATCCAGTATTATTATTCTCTCTCAAATTGCTTCATGAAAGCAATGTTTTCCAGGTAGGGTTCTAAAATGGGATCTGAAAACGTATTGGAAATTAAATATCGATACTTCGGCTATCAATATCCATCCAGACAGAGTTACATCGATCAACTCTAATTAAGCGCAACTGTCTGTTTAACTGCAGCTGCCTTAGTCTAGAAGGTGATGTGCTTGGTAATATTGGACTCGTTGGCCACCAGTTACAAATTCCAGACATCTCCAACAAAACGAACTATGTAACAAATATTTCGTCGCCGACTTCTTCTCAGCAGGTTCCTGACAAAAACTCTGAACGAAAATGAAGTTACCATGAAAAGCTTTACAAAAATATGTCATGCGAAGTTGACTTTAAACAGTAGATTCCGCCACTCATATATAAAAAATTAACACGCACAACATGAGTGGCGTAATCCTGACTGCAGGATTGTAAGGGCTGCAGTTGTTCACTGGTGCAGTCTAGGTCGAATTGATATAGATTTCCAAGTCAGCCGAGAATCTGAGCGAATGATTTTGTAACGAATGCGCTACTAAGAACTCATCATTCAGTGCGTGTTTTACGCAGGAGAATATAAATTCGCTTTTATTAGTTACTCTCTCGAACTTAAGCGATAAAAAAGAAAGAACTCAGATGGAGTAACATCCGGATTAATAGATCTTAACTAAGGCACATCAATGCAGATATTTTTCATAATGGCGGAAGTGTATTAATGACGAATCAGATAGCATTTGTTAGGAAAATCGGTTGGCTGTATAGCAGATCTCATGGAGTGTGTATGTGACTAGATTACAGAGATACAAGTTTCAAGATATCACATGGGGCTATAAGATCACCGAGAGAAGATGATTTAACTTAAAACCATCCATGTAACAACAAGAGAAAAACCATGCTTTTTGTTGGAATGAAGCAATGGCGCAGCCTATTTTCTTATTCATTGTTTTTGGCTGTTTGGCAATTTGTTTTAAAGAGAGAAGGTCACTCATCGGGTATTTACTTTCTTAGACATCCAGATACTTGATGTACATATGTAAACATCCAATATAAAATTGTAGTATTTTACTGCGTTTTAAATATTGAAAACAAAATATTTTTAAAATTTTAATTTGTAGAAAAATTTTATTTCTTTCAAGAAGTCTGATATCATCTGAAAAAGATATTTAACCACCCTGACATTATTTTATAATTTCGAAAAAGAAAAAAAACAACAAATTCCAGACTAATTTAATACTCAAATTACCGAAAACCAACCAACCAAAAAAAAACTGGGTATTCATAGCAAAAATCAATCGAAAATTATCGTTAAATTCCAAGTTACACCCAAAATAAACGTTTTCGTTTAGCCTTTATTTAAGTTTTTTTTTTTTTGTTTTTGTCGTATTTTATCTAAGCGCACTTGTGTATTGATCTTAAAAGCCATAATTGTCTTTCTTTATAAGCATTTTTAAGCTGATTTACTAGCGGTTTAATGCAGCAACAAACAAACAGTAACCGTTTTTTCTAGCGTATTTTTTTTTTCTTTCTTTCTTTCCTTTTTTTTTGTTTTTGGTTTTGGTTTTGCTTGTGCCATAATTCAAAACCAATTCTATTCGATATTTATTGCATGTGCTTGCATTAGATAGATACTCTGCTATAACTCGTGGAGTCTTTAGATGCAGTCATAATAACTGACCGGTTTCGCGCATGATTTGTATCTGAAATGCCTAAATATACGATTCCAAGTATTAAACGGAATGAGCGAATGAATGACTAAGTCAAAGCTTGTGCTTGTCTACTCGTATGAATTGCTTGGTATTGATACTTGATCTTGTTTCAAGTATTGAATGTTTTTTTTTTTTTGTTGAACAAATTTTTTGTACATATTTTGTGGTTGTTTTTATTGGTTTTTCTATTTTTTTATTTTCGTTTTTATTTTGGTTTTGGTTTTCTATTTTTTGGGTATTTGAATGTTAAATAAATGTTGTAATAAAATAATTAATCTTTCAAGCATGATTTGCTAAAAAAGAATTCGTTAACAAATTCGTCAAACACTACAAAAAAAAAAAAACAAACACAACAACAACAAAAAATAACATAAAAAATTATGGAAAAATAGAAGAAAAAAAAATACAAAACATGCTTCCTTAAATATTTTCAAAAGAATTTTGTAGACTTAACGTGTAGCTTGCTAGAAGAATAACACTGTACCACAATGATTTTTTTTTATTTTTTTTTTTTTGTATTTATTTTTTGTATTTTATTGATTTCGTTTATTAAGTGGAAATTATTGTCTATGCAGAATCATTTAGTTCATGAAATATTTCAATAAAAAAGTTATTTTTCCATTAGTTCACCCAGTTATTTTGTTCCTAAAGTACCATGAGCATCCTTTCATTACCCTTGACGAATTTATTTTGCAACTTTTCTTACAGCTTAAATTCAGCTTAAATTGCGTTACAGCAATTAACAGACAATTTTTGATTCAAAAAATCTGAAAGGTACTTAGGTTTTCATCATAATTATCATTTAACGTGATTGGGATTGTATCTTAGGCAGATGATCTATGCTATGTCTTTAATGTATGTTACACTCAGGAACCTTTGATAGGATATCTGTGCTGTAGTTATTAGATGTTAATGCATTTTCCTCATCAAAGAACTTGAAGAAATGTTCTTTGAATCTACAAAGTTCTGATAGTCGATTACTATCCTCAGGCTACTTCTAGATGAACTGATGCAACACTCAAATCTCTTTTCGCTTTTATTTTGTAGCAGGTTTAAGAAGAGCTCCGTTCAGAGCTACCATTCCTTTCGCCAATTGTACCGAGAAATGTTCTGTCTATGTCAACGTTGAGATAATCTCTTCTGTTCGCTTATTGCCTTGAGTACTGACATGATCTGGAATCCATCGAAAACTGTCACTATTTTCCATTAAAACAATAAATGTGCATTCAGTTATAAACAAATGAGCCTTTTCGCAAAGACGATCCTAGTGCTCATCCAAAACATTTTCCAAACTTTTTCGAAAGCCAGCAATACACTACCTGATATAAAGATGCTGCAATAGATGATAAAAATTCATTTTAAAAATAATCGTATCAATGATTGGAAGCTTTTCTGTAGAACAGTGTTATTAGCGAACATTAGAAAACAATCAAGATAATATTGTTACTGTATAGAGTTGCGTTGTTTTCTTATTTCTCATTTCAAACAGTCATTTCAATGTTCAATTATTTTTATGGTTAAATAAGTTACTGGCCAAAGAACTTTATATAGGAGTATGTTGTTAAAACCAATTTGGTTAAAAGCGATTGAATAAAGATAATTAATTAAAATTGATGTCAAATAAATGTAATTGACCTTAGACACCTTCAAATAATAATAAAACAACAATAATAAATTTTCTAATTGAATTGTTCGTTTAAAATCGAGAAATTAAAAAACGAAAATTAAATCGAGAAATTATCTTAAATTCCCTTTAAAAACCCTTATGATGCATAAGATTTAAACAATATTTAGCATCTCTCTGAATGTTTATATTGAAATTTTTTTCAATTTAATTTTCATTTCAACTGATTCACAAAATCTCACGTTTCATTTAATAAAAAAAGAGAAAAAATTGTATTTAAAAAATATTTCAATGTGTAAACAGAAATGTTTACGAATAAAATAAAAAATAGTTTTTCTTTTTCATTTTTTTGCATTTATTTGCTGACCATAAAGTCACGTTAAATATTAAATGGAGCAGACACGTAAATACACCAGATGAACCGTAATTTACACCCCAGACCCCAAACAACAACAACAACAACAATTTAAGACAACACTTTAATATCTATTAAATGAAAATAAAAATTATTTTAAAAAACGAAAAAAAAACAAGAATGATTAACCAAAGCAATGTTTTAAAGAAATCGCCAAAAGGAAATCACAAAAAAAAAAACAGAAAAATATTAATAATTTGCAGAAAAAAAAAACAGAAAAAAATGTAAAAATAATGAAGCATCAACACTTTAACCCACTAGTAAAATTAATACGAAAAAGAAAAACGCAATACAATACATAACAAAAGTAAAACTAAAAACAAAAAAACTAATGAATAATGGCCAAAAGTAAACACTTATGTGTACGCTATACTACGTACAAATAATAAAGCCGTAGTATATGAAAGGTCATAAGCTGTTTTGACATCCTTAGCGAAAAAATTTAAATGTTTTGCGATTTTTATTGTTTATAAATTTTAACCAAAAATAATTACAAATTCACTAGCAAAACAAAGTGAAAATGCCTCTTAAGAAATATTAATTTCAGGGGTGTAGAAAACTTCATATAAAATATCATAATGGACTTGGAAATGTAAATATTTCAGACTCTTTGTAGGATTTCGCATATCTTTTGTAGGTTATGAAATAATGTACGAAAAATTTAAACATTAAGGGCCATTATTACAACTTGCCGTTAAAGTTGGGTTTAGTTAAAGGTAACTTTAGCTAAAGTGAACTTAACTTAGCTAACGACCTAGCTTCCCACAGCACTTATGTTGTGTGTGTTAATTTTATATATGATGGGCGGGACCTACAGTTTAAATTCGAAGCCGAATGATAGATTTTTGAGAAGATTTTCATGGCAATTTTATTTACTCTCAGAATTTTAATCTGAAATCTGCTTAGAGGAAGTCGCCAAAGAAATATTTGCTCATATTTCGTTTTGTTGAAAATGTCTGACCTAGAGTTTGAACCAAGGCCTCATATCAAGCTCTAGAATTCCTTAAAGTTATATTCAAATGGACTTTTAGTATTCATAAAAATGTTATATGAGCACCTCCACTTTGAAAGAAAATTTTTAAGTTTTTGGTAAAGTTGTGAACGTCTAAAACAACACCCTTTTTAATCACAAATATTTGAAAAAAAAAATAAAAGAAAATATAAAAAATAAAAAATAAAGTTCCTAAATTCGCTTCTAAATCTCTGATCGATGTTTATTCAACACTGTGTCAACCATCAAATAAATTGAAAAATCAAACACGATAAATATTTGCAAACTGTTTGGAAAATTTAATATGACTCTTCCATTTGGAGTAGTGTATGGCTGCCAAAAAATTTAATTTTTAATAAAAAAAAAAAATAACTGTTTGTCTACATAAACAAAATACTGGTCATTTACGTTATCGTTTTTCAACGTCAATTTTTTTGTTTTTTTTTCGGTTTTATGAAATGTACCAGCATTACCATTATAATTTTTGATATTCTGTGTTTAGTGAGTAGTTTAGTTTAGGTCTTAATGATATTTATTAACAATTGTAAAATTGGACCGGAACATTTTTTATTTTTTCTAAATTGTTTTGTTTCTTGTTTTCATCATTTTCTTACGCTAAAACGCTAATGGCATAAGAAAAGTAGAAAGAAAAACCCTCTCTTAAACTGAACTAAACTAAACGCTTGGCTAAACATTAATTTTTCGTGTTGGCCAAAAACCATACCCAAAAAATTTGAAGATTTTTTTCTTTTTTTTTTATTCGAAATTAACGCCATGCAATTAAAGGTTTTCTACGCTGTAAGATAAACACCAAAAACAAAATAAGAAAAAAAAAGAAAAACAAGAGTCTACACACAGGGTGTCAAAAAAATTACTGACTACTCTACTGGCTACTTTTTCTTATGCTGTGTACATACGAGTACATATGTGCATATGTACATACGTACATGTGGGCCTACTTGTAATTAAAATTTATTGTAATTTTTTTTTTTTTGTTGTTAGAGAAGAGAGTGTATCACAGTAAATTTGTTATGGTCACATGAGCATAATTTTTACAATTGTTGGTTATTTGAAGAAGAGAAGATGACTTCGAAAGATTTATGCTTGAAAATGACCTGCTGTTTAACGTATTTTTTTTTTTTTTGTTTCTTTCTTGAAATGTATTTAGAAATTGTAAGTCTTTACAAATGTCAGTACCATTGGCTATGGCTACCACAAGAATTTGTTTTTCTCTTCAATGCTTTTTAATTTAAAGAAACAAATTAAAGTTCAGTAATAATGTTAAGCATCATTTTCGCTTTCTAATTTTCCAAGCTACTTTTCAATCATATTCTCTTCTTCTTTATGTTTTTCTATGCATAAAAGCATGTGTTTTCTTTGATTTTATGTGTGTTAAGAAGATTTCAAGAGATTTTATGTGAAATTTCTAAAGGAAAAGTATTTAAAGTGCGGCCCACATGTGCATACACATACATACATACATACCTCAAGTCGTTAAATGGTTGCCCATAATCGAACTGCTCTTCCGTAAAATAAATGAAGTTCTTCCTAAAGATAAATGAATTTCATAGCCATTGAATGGCTTTGCTTTTCCTACGCAACAACTTAGCAAAACTTTTAAACTTTTTCTTATACGAACTGTCAATAGTTTTTATGTTCTCACCAAAGCATACTCATTAAACAATAAATTAAGGTTTCTAGGTCTGTATTTATCCCTTATTGGTTAAATAAATTATTAGTTTGAAAAAAGATCTACTTTTATTCTCTTAAAATACATTCAAATTTCCATAACCCCAGGCTATCATTTGATCATTTATCCGCTCTATATTTCAAAAAAATACGATTTCTTTTGTATACTAACACCATAATTATGTATTTGTCATCTAATGTGGCCGTGTATTCTAATGCTGAAATGAATCGAAGAAGAGAAAAAAACCCATCAGCGCTCCAAATAAAATTGATGCTAATGTTTCGTTTGAGAAACTAAATTCGATTTCATTTAGAAACCAGTAAGAACAGACACATGGCGTCCATCAAACATCATGATGGTGATGTTTTTAGGCCATTTTGCATAGAACCAAGTATTAGAGCTTGACATACAAACCAATAACCCAAATATGAAATCAATACACACACATACACACACACGGACATACTTACGCCAATGATGGAAGGCTATCATCATATATGCAAGCAACAACTAATTAAGTTGTCTGTATTTAAGACGATAAAAAAAAATTAAGTTTCTTAAAACCATAAATTAATACAAAGATTAAGAAATATTTTCTAAAGAAAATTCAGTTAAAATGAGAAAACTTTTTCTTTAACCTGTCATTCTATTCAACGGCTTAAGGTGACGTATGACGTTTTTTTCTTTCTTTCTTTCTTTCTTGCTTTATGTATTTGGGATACAATCAACACAAGTGGCAAAGGATATACATACGTACATACATACAAGACATGATTGTAATTTTGTTAAGAAATGCTTGGAAGAGGTTAAAGCATGTTGTGTTAATTCGACTACATGTTAAAATGACATTTGGCTACTAAACGACACACACCTTACATGGCTTTTCGAAGATGCAATGACTAGATGGATGGATGGATGGATGGGTATACACGCCTGCCTCACCAAGTTAACGCATTTTTCGTTGTTGGCTACTTGGTGGCTTGGTCGGTGGCTTGTTAATAATACAATATCTTAAGACCGGTTCTTAAATGTAAATAAAACGTTAAGTCAAGTGAAGTTAAGTCAAGTAAATATTTCAAATGAAAATTTGTAAAACTTCATTACACAAATACACATGTCAAGTTGCAAACTGCCGGTAACTGATAAATTTATCGTTTTCGGATATTTTTTTTGCGTGAATGTTTCACCTATTTGAATAGAGGGGAAAACTAATGATCTTTGTTTCTTCAGATTATTAGCGGTTCATTGAATTTGAAGATTTTCTGGCCATACATCCAAAGCTTATGTAGAAGAAGAGTTAATTAATTAATTGATTTGTTGGCCAATTATTGTTGTTGATTGTGCCGAATGATTTCGGGCAGTTAAAGTGAAATTTAATTTTTAAAAATATTTTTACAAACAAACAAACGAAGAAAAAAAAATTTTAAAATTCCTTAAAAAGTAAAAGTGTTTTGTTAACACGAAATTAAAGCATTAAGTTTGGCACGTCTCATCCACTACATATAGCCTGCAGAAATAGTGGAATTGTATTTTTTTTTAATTTTTATTGGTTTCAATAGCAGGAAATTTCAGTTTTTAACTATAAAGGTCATAAGTTTGCTTGTGGGATTTTAAAAAGGTTTTAAAACTCTTAAACTTAAATTAAAAGGGAAAATATGTTATCTTTGGTTGTGGTTTAATGTAAAACAGCGGGTATTCAATGACAAACACCCGTGTAAGCCTTATGTAGGATATTCTGTTTCAACTAGATCAGTAATATGGATCTCTAGTAAGTTGATACACAATATTGAAGCAAGTTAAGCGCATAAACGGGACAGAAAATAATGCATTTTGTAGGTCTTGTCATCCTTCTTGACAAAGAAAGGTGCCCTATATATAATCCGTATACTGAAATCTCCTCAAACTAAGGAAACAGTTCACTTTGTTTTCTATAAGTAAACGTTACAGAACAATGCCTACAGGAGGACCTAATTAGACTAAGGCGCTGTTAGCAACTCAGTTTTATTGTATGATATCGATATCTAAGCATAGTAAACGGCTTTCTTTCTTCCAATGTCCGATAAGATCTCTTTAGGCCCAATATGTAGAACCTGTAAAGTGTGTTTATCAATATTGAAATAAAAGTTATCCTAACACACATCGATCAAAATATTTAAGCTTGTCAGGCCATCATAATGGGGAGTACAATTACTATAAATATTTTGAAAAATCGATAACTTTTGGTTTTTTAATCAAATAACAATTAATTAATCGCCTTTTAAAACATATTCGCACCTAATTTCTTAAATTTGCATGCGAAATCGTACTTTGACATGCAGTATCTGTACAACCTCTAGGATTTATTTGTAAATATTTTAAAAATTTCTTTTAAAGTAATCTTAAAATCCCTAAAATAATCCATGAAATCTTTATAATTTTTATGGCAATGCTTCATTAAGTTTAGACAGTCCAAGTAATTGATTTGAAAATCAATAGAGAGAGAGAAAGATTGATTTAAGACGGCTGCCGTAAAAGCATAAATAATTTATGCAAAATAAAGAAATAATACAACAACAACAACAACAATAATAATAACAAAAACAAATTCCAAACGATCGATCTGGGTCGAAATTATAAATATTAGTTTAGATTAAAAATACAACAACAACAGAAACAAAATAACATCTTAGAAAAACAATAGACAGACAAACTACAGAAATGATTGGAAATACAGAAAGACATGCAGACTGACAGACAGACGGACAGATAGATAGACGAACTGCTTGAATGACTAAATGAAGATTAATATTATGAGGAGAGAACAAAAAAAAAATTCAAAATAAAGCTTCTTTCTATAAAAGAAATCCAAATAAAAAAACAATGCTCATAAAGAAAAAACGTATAAAAATTGAGAAATGTGCCTCAAGAATCATTTCTAAAAACACGCTAAAATATTTCAGCAAAACAGATATTATAGACTGACAGATAAGCAAGCAGACAGATGGACAGACGTAGAGGTGAAAGTAACGGAAGATTTAATAGAAGATTAAATGGTGATATTTTTTTTTTCTTTTAGGTGCTAAACAATACACAATTTATGCACATATTTTAGAAGCCATAACAAATATAAACAACATTTTGTTTTTGTTTTATAATCTGTTTCTAACGTAGATATTGTAAAATAAAAAAAAATTCTAAACATTCTAATCATCATTGAAAATAGTTTTGAAAATATTTTCTAATCCAAACAAGATCCTCGATAGTATAGTGGTCAGTATCCCCGCCTGTCACGCGGGAGACCGGGGTTCAATTCCCCGTCGGGGAGAGATCCAGAGACAAGTTTTTTTTGCAATTTTTTACATCAATTTTCTTGAAACACTTGCAACATTTTTCACAGTGTTATTATCATAAAAATGAAGTTATGTCGTCATAAAATTGATGAAAGAAATTGCAGACGGAGGCATTACTCATGCAGTGCACTGTATTTTAAATAGAAAAAACTTATGGGAAAAGAGATAGCAAATGTATTTACATTGCAAGGGACTGGAGAAACAAATGTTCCATATAGGAATAGTTAAGTTAAAGCATATATTTGTACCTACAATGAATGCATTGTTCGATACACTGGACAATCAATCATGAGCAAGACACATGGGTGCATAAAAGTATGCCTTTCAACAGAGCATATGCCATTGTTATACTGATAAAACATAGTCCCTATGTCAGAGGTACTCTGATAAGAGTTTGATAGGTAGATAAAAGTGACTATCGTATATGATTCATTGGGACGCCACAGTCGTTCATTTCACATAGTCCTGGTTCCATGCAGAGTTTTGGATGAAACTATTTACCAGTGAGATCGTCTACGTAGTAGAAATCGAAATACTTTCTCCTCCATAAAGGGCAAGAACCCTATGTACGAATAACAATTTTCTCTGCTTTCTGACCTCTGCAGCTTCTAGCATATGACCAAGACCAATGCATCTCGCTTGAGTGAACACAATCAAATGACCAGAATTACTTCAAAAACAAAAACGTTCAAAATGTGCGCCTATGGTATTTGAGCAGACTCATCACACATTCAGATTTCGCCAGATTGCGCTATCTGGCCGGTATCCAAATATATTATACGACAATGGCGGAGCCCGCTACTGCTTTGTAACTGTAATCTCACAGGTTTTCAGTAGGCTTTCAGGGTAGGAACTCAACACAAAGTTCGATAGTTGAGCCAAGAAATATCATTCAATATCCCAGAAGAAGTGAAATAAACCTTCACGTTGAAAGGCTTACGTCAGCTATAAATCGTCTTGGAGGTTGTCATGTTAGAATCCAGTACTCAAACAGACGAGCAGAAAGTATGCTAATAGCATTCCTAGAGATATTTTAGTTCTCCATAATCTTTATCGCAGACCACAAGGGACACATTTTCGCATGTGGGATGTTATAGATGCTTTATTTCAGGAACATCAGGGGCTTCTAGTTGTCCTATATATACAAACACACCTTCCAAGCATATTAAAATCAACCTTATACGCTCTGGCCTCATTCGGTTATTCAATGTTATCGCATGCGTAGGATTCACTCATCCTTGCGTGAAGGACCTTGTCTGTGAACAAAGTAAAAAGAATACATAAGAGTACAATATTGAAAGTTAAATATAGAAGGGTCTTTAAGAAATAAAGAAAGAATCTCGGGGATTTATAATCGTCTGATGGTATTCCATTTAAAAGCAATTATGAAATGTGATGACTGAGAATGCTCGATTTAAAATAAAAGAAATAGCTACAGATATCAAAAGCACCAACCTTGCTCCCACTGTAGAACGAATTTTTATCGATTCAATCTATTTGCTTGTTTTCGTAAAAATTTTTAATCTGATTACGTATGGTTGATCTGTCTTAACAGACAGCGACCATGGTGATCTAGATTCAATATAAATTATGCGAATTTTAACAGTTTTTTTTTTAGAATTTTTAATTTAATGAATTTATTTCTTTTTTATTTCTTTTCAGGTGAGTTCTTAAAAACATTTCTTAAATTAAAGCGGTGAGTTGGTATAATGTTGCAATATTATTTAGAAAATTATATTCAAGGAGAAAGTGTTTTAAGGCTTAAAACTTTAAAAATTTCTATGCTTTCGCAGAATAAAATTCATTTTAAAATATGTTTTGAATAAATATTTAAATTTTCTGTTGTTTTTTTATTGTTTTAATTGTTTTTTTTTTTTAATGCGTTTGTAGAAAGTTGAATTCATTAATTCTGTAGCAGTTCTTAAACAAATCATTGAAAATGTGTTAAAATGAAATGAAAGTGACACCAAAATACAAAAACCAAACAGAAAATAAAATCAACAACAATAAAATATTTTTTGTTGTTTGTTGCAATAATTAATTTTCAATTAATTAACAACTTTTGTTTTACAATTGACAATAAATTTGACACAGTTATTCGTTAAAAACAACAATGTCAAACAATTTGTAAAATTTTTATTTTTTTTTTCAAACAAACTAAGCAGTTGGTTGGTTAACATGAATTTGTCATTTGAAGTTGGAAAGAAATTGTAAAAAAAAAAAATTAATTTTTTTTTCATAATTTTTTAAATCAAAACAAAATTTATTACATACACACACACACACCATGGTGGTAAACAATGAATAGCATTCATTCCTTTATTTTTTAGCATTCATTCATAATCATTCAATTGAAAACTATTGTAAGTTGATGGTTTCTGTAAAATTTCTTTTACATTTTATCAGTCACACTTTAATAATTTTTTTTTTGTAATAAAAAAAAAAAAAACAAAAACAAGACCAAAATTAAACCTAGGTGCTATCGGCTAAGGCGTTACTCTTACCAACCAACGGCTTCATACAATGATATTAATGATGTATCATTGTGTATTTTCTTTAAAAATTTTTATTTTTAAAACAAAAATACATCGATTAAATGTAATACTAAACCTCTATTAACAATAAATATTAAAAAAAACAAGCTGTAATTTATGGAGCCTCTTTTAAGCTAACACTTGTTATAATATTAGCTAAAGGGCTTAAAACTTCCTCTGTCAAAATCATAATGCTTTTAAATTAAACACAATAAGATGACTTATTATAGTCAGAGAGCGAGGAAGAGATAGAGAAAGAGAGTGGGAAAGAAAAAGTCAATGTAGAAATTTAAGCGACCCCATGATTTTACAACCAAAGCGCGCGTGCTGCGTTGAAATAAAAATCGTTCATTAAAACCAAAACCAAAGAAAAAAACAAAAAACAATGTTTCCCACTAGCTCTCTACACATTGTTAACAAACAAAACAAAAATAGAAAAACAGCACCTAACATAACTCTCAAGTACCAAAACGAAAGCTTGAAAACAAATGTAACTTTTAAGTTTGGCTTATAAATCATAAATGGATTGTTTTTGTTATGATTTGTTTTGTATTTTTTTTGTTTGTTTTTTGTACAACATTTCTTGTGTTTTTGTTGTTGCTTTCTACCCTGTACAAGTTGTTATTTTACCGTCGGCTTTTAGATGTTTTGCTGTCAACGTTGACAGCTTTAGCTCATGATGTGTAATATCCCGACATTTTTTTTTCGTTATTTTTTGCAGAACATAAAAGCGTGGGCTGCTGTTACTTTTTTTCAACATTGGAATTATTTTCATATCTCGCTATTTAAAAATAAAAATTACCTCAGCAGAAAGCGTTCACTCTAGCTATTTGCCCCTTTGGTTACAGGGCAAAAATTATCAAATTGCCACAAAGATTTTACTTTACCATAATGCACCTACTCCCTTTATGCCATCAATATTTTGACATGCAAATATTGCTCTGTCATAGCTTGAGCTGTATCTAGGAGTTTTCTTGCAATTCCCAGTACTACAAATCCTGATAGATGAGGTACTCAACACCGCTGTGAAAAAAGCCGAGAGCTGCACCACTGCAGTGCTTTCAGAAAGAAAAGAAAAAGAGAAAAGTGATTTAATGGTTCTTGATAATCCTTCTATTTTTCACAAACGTATTTGTACTGGTGGGTGGTGTAGAAAAGAAATCCCATCTAATTTTTAGAACAATCCTGTTAAGGTTAAATATGCAACGTTTTGTTCAAATGAATTGTTGTCATTTTTAAGGTAATTCCTGTAGAATAAACAGGGAAATAAATTTCAAATTACCGAAGCGAGTGATAGCTTCACACAAGAAGTTGTTTGGCATTATTTTAATGGAACTCAATTTCTCTTTTACTGATTAGAAATGATCATTTCTTAATTGTGTCCAGTTGACTATGAACGATTAATTCCAATTAAATATCGAGAATCAACAAACACCAACCAAAATATTTCTGCCCGGCAATCCTGAATTGACTAACGTTTGGTCTTGCTGACTGCATTTAAACCAGGTTGTAAATAGTCTCCAGCAACCTATTATTCATCAACAATTGCCTTAGTTCAGAGAAGATCCAATTTTGAAGCTCCTTAGCAACTGCTTGCAAATGAAAATTCAATTTTGTATTTACAAAACCAGCCAAAGAAGTTATTCTAGTACCTAACTACGCCTTTCTAAGGCCCTCTATTACGATACAAACTCAAAGTAAAATCTGCCAATAATCATTTATTTAAAAGCAAATAATGGATTTCTTTTTACTATACCTTATACAATATGATTGTATAATATTAAATAAACGTATGCGATAAGTTTTAAACCAGATGTTACATTCAAAGTCATTTAAAATATTTTTTTTTTATTTGTATTTAAAAATATAAAAAGAAAAAATTAATTCATCTTAAAAAGCATCGTTAAATTTGTTGTCTAGTGTAAATGCTTTATTAACAAAGTGTAACTAAAATGAACTTTAAGTGCTAAAAAATCCAAGTTCATAGACGATGTTGTGTTGTATGAACGTTAAATCGTTATGGATTTAACTACAATGTATGTCGTGGTTGATTTGAACAAAATCAACCTGTAAGCAGAAATAATACAAACATTGACGAGTAAGTTTAAAGCTTTTTTGATTTAATGTTTAACGGTTTAAGGTCTTGTCAGTGGCTTAGAATAATTTAGAAAATCTTAATTCGTGTTAGGTTCTCATACGATTAATTCTAATTTTGTTTAGTGTTTAGGTGTTTAACTCACTTCATTTCATTGTATTGCGGCTTGTTGAAGTTTAAGGCAGAGGAGGAGTCGTCTCTTAGTCTGTCTGCTTATCTAGTCTGTTACAAAAACAAAAAATAAACCGAGTTTCAGACAAAAATATTTATTTGCTCATACACGAGTCTAATTTTTTTTTTTTGGAAATAAATTTTAATTAGTGTTACTTTTTGTTTATTATTATTATTATTGTTATTGTTGTTGTTATTTGTTAGTAATAGTACACAAATTATAACAATTTCCATTTTGTTATAGTTTTTTGTTTAGTTTTTCTGTTTCTGTTTCTGTTGTTATTTATTTTTATTGTGTTTTAGTTTAAATCACAGTCAAGTAGTCAAATAGTCAAGTACAATATAATAATGACAGTGCTGAAGATGATGGTGATGATGATGATGATGATGATGTTGTTGTTGATGAGTTGCTTGATGAGGCATACAAGTTTACATTGAATATGAATGACATGTTGTTGCATTTTAGCCCCTTTATTTTACATTTCTTTTTTTTTCTTAAGCAATATCTTGTTCCAGGTTGTAAAACCTTACCTAGGTAATAACAGTGATTATTACCGTACGATTACGCTTGTTTTCTTGCTGGTTTTTTTTTCTTTCTTTCTTTGTTTATGTTTTCATTGTTAATTTCATTACCAGTACTCAGATATGACTTATCAAGTCTTGTTACACCATATTAGATAACCGATTATATAAAATCTTTTTCAAGTGTCATCATTATCAGTGATGAATCAATGTTATGTTATGTAAAAAGATTTGAAAAGAAATATACGCTCTACTACTTGCCCCCTGCTTAAGAAAATCAAAATTGTAAATATTTTTGTTCATATTAGTACTTAAACTAAAGGAAATATCCCATTTAAATGAAGCTAATCTTATCTCACTCTTGTCTACTGTGTATTATTATATTTTAATTATTATTTTAAAAATATTTTTAATCTATTTCTGTGAGCGTAGGAAAGTATTATTTTTTTTTAACATTTGGATTAGAATAAAAAATATCGATTACCATAACGCTCAAGTACTCAATTAGTCAAAAATGTTTATTAAAAATAATTTTTTTATTTAAAAAGAAACACAAAAAATTGCAAATGGCGCGTGTAATGGCCGACAAAGCAGATATGCGTATATGTTTAGAAAATGGTAAACCAACGACAAACCGTACCTTCCTCTACAGGCTTTGTAAGAATTGTTTATCGATTGCCTTTCCTACTTCTTGTTTTGTTTTTATTCCCTCAGCTTAGGGAGGTTTTGTACAATGGTTCAACTTAATCTCCGGGTACTGTACTTGTCTCTTTTGACAAGTACACGTTTTCTAACCTAAACCTAAACTTAAACCTTGTTTATCAATTCACAGTAATGAGTTGAGCGATTTGTCATCCAGCTATGGATGTAGGCAGTAAAAATAATCGAAATATCTTTCGATTATCTCGGTTTCCTAAACAAAATTCTCCTCACTAGTTGTTGATCAAATATGAAACAGAAAGTTTTCTGATAACATACAAGAGTTGGCAAAAAATTAAGAACAGAATGTTATCCATTCATATCGACTGGTTAGGTCTTTGCAGAAATATAGCTTATGGTAATTCACTATTATTTTATCTTTTTAATTATAAAATTACATTACAGCGAGAAATAATTCCTTAAGCTAATCAACAAATGTGCTGCACTTGTCTTGTCACTTAGAATAGGATAGGAGGGAGTACCATTCCATTTTGACCCTTATATCTGCATTATAAACCGCTACCATAAGTAACCAATAGTTATAGTGACTATGCCGCGTAGGTTGAGGATAAAGTAATGAGCCGTTCGAGCACAAGTAACAGAGTTACTAATGATATCGGTTAACAAAGTATCACAGTTCAAATGGCATTCATTATAGGAGTTACGACCGTTGGAGGGTTGTCATAATGGTTCAAACTATTATAGTTGATGGAACCAACGACATTTGTGAGATAAAATGATTAATTTTCAACTGTACAGGACCATAAAGTCAATTCGTAATGGCTTCTCTCAAAGTGCAAATATCTTTTGTTAAAAAAACAGTGAGTGAAACAGCAAAACGATAAAGAATTTCATGTGATTGGCATTGTAATGAAAGCAATTCAAACGCAATTACGTTGTAAAATCGAAATTTTTACCGTAATATTGTACATTTGATAACATTTGTTTACAATGTTTGTATACGACTATCAAATTGCTGTTATAAAAAGGGGGTTCCTAGTCTAATAATAATAATTATTGCTTGCTACATATCAACAAAAGAAATCATTAAAGATAATAGTTTTATTTTGTATTTTTTTAATTATTTTAAATCACGTAGAACGTGCACAAAAACGTTTTTCCTCTTGAACTTTGTCTTAAGTAGGCTGTTCGTTATCCTTATCTGCTGTACACATTACTTGTTGCACGAGCATTATCTTTAACTAACTTTTTGTATAAATATTGGCAAAAATATATTTTCAATCATAGTTTGTTTTGACTTGCTTGCTTGCTTTTAATAGACAATCAATATGAAATTGTTCATTGTTTTGTTAGCCGCTTTGGCTTTAACTGCTCCTGCCTGGGGCAAAACATTTACACGCTGCTCCTTGGCCAAAGAAATGTACACTTTAGGTGTACCAAAATCTGAATTGCCTCAGTGGACTTGTATTGCTCAACATGAATCGTCGTACCGCACCAATGTTGTTGGACCCACCAACTCTAATGGCAGCAACGATTATGGCATTTTCCAAATCAACAACTACTACTGGTGCCAACCATCCAATGGCCGTTTCTCCTACAATGAATGCAAATTGAGCTGTGATGCTTTGTTAACCGATAACATTAGCAAATCTGTTGCCTGTGCCCGCAAAGTCAAGTCCCAGCAAGGCTGGAAAGCCTGGTCCACCTGGAAATACTGCAGCGGTTCTTTACCCAGCATTAACGATTGCTTCTAAAATGTTTATGATGATGTTACAATGATAATAAAAATATTTTTCCATTGAATTCTAAATAATTTTGTATTTTTATTAAATTTTGGAGAAAAAAAATCAAAAAAGCAGGGTTGAAACTATCACGATCTAATATGTTTCTGTTTACTGCCTCTTATGTATTGTAGATTGTATTGCGTAATATTCTGAAAAACATTTGTTTTTTTGTGTTTGTAATTTTATTTGTATAAGACACTCTTGAAATCCAGTTTCTGTATATTTATCTGTCATTCAACTATGTATTGTTGGTATTCTGACTAATCAACCACCATAAGTTATTGACTTTAACTTTAAAAATACTTGTGGTACTTAAATCCCAAGTACTTTTTTCTTAAAGCATATTTACACTACCAGTGATATTATTTTACCGCAAAATACAATAGAAATAGTACTTGCTTCAAAATGCCATTTAAACATTAATCGATGCAGGCCTATCAGTGATTAACACCGTGTTAACCCTAATGAACTGTAATTGTACTGTCTATAGGCCATTAAATGAAAAAGATTGTTAAACTCTACGCATTACGTTGATGTGTTAAACAATTATTTTTTTTCCAAATTTTTATTAAATTGTGGGACTTTTTTGGTTTAAAACAATAGGTCTCTTAAACAAATTACTAGAAAATGGTAGAGAGTATCAAACAATTGAATACTTTGGCACGCAATACGACTTAAAAGTATTGAAAACAGGCGAATGAATGAAAGAAGAAAATCAAATAAAACAGTAGCAACAGCACCATTTATTATTCAATTTTTGTTTTTATTTATATGCTGAAAGCAAATCATTAGCAATTTAGGCATTGAACTTAAATTATTGCATAAAATGAAAATCATTTTTAGCGTTGAAAGAAAAACAAAAACAAAACAAAAAATATGTATGTACATACATATGTACACAATAATTATTACGTAAACATTTATTAATTTTCGGTGAATAGATAGCGTTCACATTGGCTTTGAATATAATAAATAAAGAAAAAAAGTGATTGTGCCTTTAAAATTAAATTCAAAAGTCTGGCTATAATGATCAGAAAAAGAAATTCTGTTAAAAGAAAAGTTCGAAACAAATTGATTTTCACAAGCTCCAAACGAGTTACATTTCTCATCTCCAATATAATCTCAAAAATAATAACAAAACTGTGTTTAATAATCCATTTAATTTTTATTATACAACTTAAGACATCGTCTTACATTTGTAAACATATTAGAAACAATCGTTAATGCTAGGCAAAGAACCACTGCAATATTTCCAGGTAGACCAGGCGGGCCAACCCTGTTGGGACTTGACCTGGCGAGCACATTTAACAGAATTGCTGATATTATCAGTTAATAAATCATTACAGCCTAAATGACATCCATTGTAGGAGAAACGACCATTGGAAGGTTGGCACCAGTACAAGTCATTGATTTGGAAAACGCCATAATCACGGGAACCATCACTGTTGGGTGGACCAACAACATTAGTGCGATATGATGATTCATGCTCAGCAATGCAAGTCCATTGTGGCAATTCAGATTTTGGTACACCCAAAGAATACATTTCTCTGGCCAAAGAACAGCGTGTAAATGTTTTTCCCCAAGCAGGAGCAGATAAAGCCAAAACAGCCACCAGAACAATAAAGAATTTCATGATTATTGTTGTAAGACAAGCAAGTTTAAAGTAAACTGTGACTGAATAATAAAGTTCTTGCTGTATTTATAGTAAAAACACGGTGCAAAAAAAAAATACGTTCTTTATTAAAAATAGGGGAAGTTCCTTCTGTCAGTGGTTTAAAATGAAAATAAAAATACTTACAAAATATAATGAGTGCTGCGTAAATCGTGATGTCAATATAAGCGATGTGAAATAGAACATAATGCATTTACTGAGTGCATATATTCACTCTACACATTTCAGAAAGTGCTTGGCCAGTAATTGAATCCCAAATAAGGAACAAAAATTTTTAGAAAAAAAAAGTCAATTTTTCTCTTCTAAATGTCATGATAATTTCAAATATCATGACAATAAATTTAAAAAAAATTTAAAAATGTATAGATTGTTGTCTGCAATAACTGAAATATGTATGTATGTATGTCTGTATTTAAATTTCAATAATATTTTTCAATATTTCTGCCTATCGCAAACAGCCTATCATATCATACCCATCCATACATGCCATTAGTTCAGTGTAGCCGGTGTAGCTCAGGCATGGATGTTGTAAATACAATAAATTTCCTTTGTTACAATTTATTTGTAAATTTTCTCTATCTTTCAGTGACTCAACTTTAGTATTTTATCAAATTAAAGAAGACTTTAATCATTGACACTTGCATTACGATTATTATGCCATTTAAAATGTAAACTTTAAATATGTTGCAATTTATTTCATAAATTGTTGCAATTTTGTTAGTAATTACTATACAATGAGTATTATTTTAGTTTAGTTCGATCTTCTTCTGGACTTATTATTTTATTATAAAACTTGAAAGATTGTCTTTCATTCGTAAGCATTTTGGAAACAATCGTTAATGCTTGGCAAAGGACCATTGCAATATACCCAGGTAGTCCAGGCAGGCCATCCCTGTTCGGACATGATCTGGCGAGCACATCTAACAGCAGTGCTAATGTTATCTGTTAATAAAGCATCACAGTTTACATGACATTCATTGTAAGAGAATTGATCATTGGAAGGTTGGCACCAGTATAAGACATTAATTTGTAAAATGCCATAATCACGGGAACCATCACTGTTGGGGGGACCAACAACATGAGTGCGATAAGATGATTCATACTCAGCAATGCAAGTCCATTGTGGCAATTCAGATTTTGGTACATCCAAAGCATATATTTCCCTGGCCAAAGAGCAGCGTGTAAAGGTTTCTCCCCAAGCGGGAGCAGATAAAGCCAAAACAGCCACCAGAACAATAAAGAATTTCATGACTATTGTTGCCAGTTAAGCAGTTCAAAGTAAACTTGCCGTATTTATAATAAAAATCAAAATACTAACGAAATCTACACGTGATATATTGGCAAAGTGCTTTGAGAAAATTTTGCGCGAAAAACTATTTTCAATATGAACTACATGCTCAGATCAAATATCATCCTGATAGATTGTTGTCGGCAATGAATGAATGTGTGTCCATATTGTAAATAAAAGAATTTCATTTGTTATGAATTATTTTTAAATAACTGAACTAGAAGATGTTTTCATAGCTATTTTTCAGTGGTCATTGCGATCATTTTTGGATTTATTCATTAATTTTTATTTCTTGTATAAATAAGGCAAAAATAATTACACTAACCGGTCATATCATTTGTGCAATAATTCTTTAAGAATTTTAATATCAAATGACTTAAGTGCTCATAGTAAATGATTACTTTTACACAACAAAATTCTTCTCACTGTCAAAAAACTAATTTCTACTCCTTCAATTTACCTTCCTGACTTAAATATGTCTTACGTAGGACCAGCTTAACAGCCTTATAATATAATCTATAATCTGTCTGTTGAGTGGAGTTCAATTCATTTTACGTTCTTCATAGAAATTATTGAATTCAGAAATATTTAAGCATTTCAGATAATTTCAAACTCTCACAGAAGATTAGTTTTTATTTTCTTAATAAAAAAAAAACAAATATTCACAGAAAACAAATGTTTAATTAGAAACAATTGTCAATGCTAGGCAAATGACCATTACAGAATTTCCAAACGGACCAAGCTTTCCAGCCTTGTTTACCCTTAATCAAGCGAGCACAGTCTATAGCAGGTTTCAAGTTATTGCCCAAAAGAACATTACAATCAATATGGCAGCCGTTATAGGAAAAAAACTTGGGAGATTGGCACCAATATTTATTGTTGATTTGGAAAATGCCATAGTCCTGAGAGCCATCAGTATTATGTGGGCCAATAATATGAGTGCGATATGATGATTCACGTTCCGCAATGCAGGTCCATTGAGGCAATTCAGATTTTGGTACACCCAAGCTATGCAACTCTTTGGCCAGCAAACAACGATTCAACTTTCTACCAAATCCAGATGCAGTCAAAGCCAAAAAGGCTACCAAGGCAAACAATAACTTCATATTTAAACACTGTTTTAAACAAACTGATGAACTGTAAGCAAAACTAACATGTTTTATATAGTTTTACCAAATGCCTTAGATACAGTGTATAAGTCATATTTTTGTATTTATAATCCTAAAAATATCGTCTATACCGGTAAAAAAATATTAGTAAACACAGTAATCACCGTAATAGACACGTACTAATTCTATATTTGTTATGATACTTTACCTCATGTTACTTTTCTGTGGTATTATTAATTATAGAAATCTTTCTTAAGACAAAAATAACAACAAAGTCATCATGAAATAAAAAAAAATTATTTAACAATGATTATAGCTTAATGCACTATATTTGTATCCATATCTGTATGTTTGCAAGCCACTAGGGTTCATTGAACCCTTTAAATGACTCAAAAGAAAATTAAAGAATAATAATAAAATAATAATTCCTTTTGAAACAATAAAATTTAAAAAATACATACACCTCCCTTCAATTATTTCAAAATCGATTTTACTTTGTAAATAAAACAAAAAAATTAAGACGTTTCTCCCCGACGGGGAATTGAACCCCGGTCTCCCGCGTGACAGGCGGGGATACTAACCACTATACTATCGAGGATGTTGACTCAAGGTTGTCGAAGTCTATATTTAAAATGTTTTTCTATATATTTTATTGAATTACTTGTGGTATTTTAAAAGAGGGTAGTTTGATGCTCTAAATTCATACTATATTGGAAAAAAAGAGACAACTATACGTTAAGTAGTTACAAGTGTTGTTAATACTTAATTTTGGAATACAATTCAGTGATTTTTTGAACAGTATATATATCAGGGGTTATATTTAGAGGTTCATAACTTTGAACTGGCCACATTCCTTTTTTTTCAAAAGATTTAATAGCGGACAGTTGCCTGTTGATTAGTTTGGGTGTGACAGTTCATTATAGATACTCTTACATCCAAGCAACGTTAGTAAATTATAGCCATTGAGAGGGTATATGACAGTTATCACTTCGATTATATAGTTTATCTTTTTTTCCTTCGGCTTGTAAGCATAGTTTCTGTTTTCGTTCTCCCATATTAAAGTTCATGTGTTATAAGTTGAAATTTATTAAACTTGCAAGAAAATGTAAATGGACACCTAAAAAGAGTTAGAGTTAAAAGAGTTAAGTTATTGCTTTCTAACATTGAATTGAATTGTATTTAGAATAATAGTAGAATGTCGGCTTTCACTATTACAAAAATAGAATAAAAATATGGTCAATTGTTACCATATTCCTGGCCTATGTGAAGTATAAATTAATGGGCTTTGGTACAAAATACATTCACTTAATGATCGAACTGTGACCAATTCTTGTAAATGTAGTACAGTTTGATTCGTCAAACATTAGTATGTATTAGAGAGCAGCAGCCTCAAGTCTGTGAAAATAAGTTTTGCACCCGATTTAACCTGACTTTCTTCTTATGTTTTATGTTTTCAAATCTTTTAAGCATGTTTTTGACTTTTTAGCCTAAAAATTGCAACGAAAAAAAGACACAACAACGTCTACATTTTAATTAACTTTCTTGAACCATTTGCAATTTACAATCAACTATTATTGCTGTGACAAAAATTAATATGTCTGAGTGGACCATTTATGGTTCATTGAAACTAATTTTTTTTTGTATTTTTTTTTTTCTTCTCCATTTCATAATCAATTAAATTTTATTTAAATGCACTAATAATAGCTTAAGAAAATGTAATAAAATAAACATTTAAGACACAGACTGCTGCCAAAGACAACAAACTTGGTGGACAACTGGTCATAACTTGAGTTTAAATGCAAAAAAAAAACACTTTCCACTCTATTCACCAGATAGAGCTGTAATTCAACAACATTATAAAGCGAAATTGTGGCTGTCATTTGAGTGTGCCTGTGGATCACAGCTTAAAACTCACCTATAAACATAGTGTTATAAGAAAGGAGGACCAACCTGTTTCTGTTAGTGGCTCATTTTAAATGACAATTTATTGTATGGACCAAGTAGACAAGTCGTTGAATAGTGGTGTGTTAGTAGTGTGACTGTTGCACAAACTTTGATGAATTGATTCATTCATTTGGTTACATTTAAAAACAAAAATCATATTGAAACAATATTACGATGAGTGGTTGTTGTTGTTGTTTGGCATGTAACAATATTATTGATGAAAATGAAGAGAGAAAAAAGGAAAACCACCTATTTTGCGTTTTTCTTTTGACAAAATGTCTTGTTTTCTTTTCAATTTCTATTCATTATTTTATTGTGAATGCGAAATGACGGACAACAGTAACTTATCCATCCACCAAATTTGCAAATTTCACTTTCCATACTGAAACGATTGTGTCTCATATGATTTTATGTCGAAATATATTGTATGCATATGTACAACGAACTAATGTATGTAGCAAGTGACAACATCAGACGTAAGGCTGGTTTATATATAATAATGCTTCAACAATATGTAGACCATCATACAAATGTTGTTAATTTACTAGCATGCAACAGGGTTTTTAGGTAATACACTGACTGGCACAGCCGCCACACACATCTATCATCCATTTAATCCATATGGCCTATCTTTCCCCCCACCATTAGTTGTATGTGAGTATTTGTGTTTGTTTAAGCCAATGCAAAAAAAATTTAAATTATTATGGGAAAAATTTCAAAATACTTTAAACATTTCCCTTATTAGGCCTATTGAAAAATGCCTCTGGCATTACATTTCAAACGAAATAAAATTTCTGAAATATTATGGCGGTTTTTGCCTCGGAACAATTTAATTTTATTGAACAATTAAAAAAAAACAATAAGACAACATTGCTGTTTATTGTTTTATTGTTAAAAATAATATTTATTAGTTTGTTGCATTAAAAATAACAACAACAAAATAGTTGAAACTATTTTAATTTCTCTTCTACACCTTGTCCATTATGGCAAAGATATTTTTTCATATTTTCATTGTGTTTTTTTTTCATATAAAATTGAACAATTCAATATAAAATACAAGTGAGGTGGGCTTTGCCAATATAAACTAAAATTTACTAAAAAATATTTAAAACAAAAACACAATCATAATAATTTTAAAAAAACTTTCGTGAGAATAAAATCAAAAAAAAGTATTTCGCCCAACGTGGGGCTCGAACCCACGACCCTGAGATTAAGAGTCTCATGCTCTACCGACTGAGCTAGCCGGGCACATAGAGGATGGCGGACATTGTGGCAAGTACACCAATAGAATCAACACAAATCCCTATTTAGGTTCTTGTACTAAGTATTACATCCATGTCCTTCTATAAGGACAAAAAGTATTCAACATGACCATTAGACATTCTTTTGGACATTCGACTTAACAGATGCATTAGAATCTCATAGTACATCGAAACGAAAGAATGGTTTCTATGCCACTCTGTAGTGGACAAAGTGCGGCATTATAGGAAAATATTTTTTGGGTGACAGTTTACTATTCATCATCATAGAGAAGTAAATTGGAAGGAAGGCATACCTAACATGATGCGGATTTTACAAATTTTACGTAGCAGTTACGATGGCATAACGCTATTGAAAGATGGTCTTCTGACTTCAAGCTTTTAAAGTATTATTTGTTGTATAGAGTAGGACATTCAACAACCGCAGGTGGCCATATTTAAAAACTGCTGTATCCAGCAGTTGAACCGAAGGAATCCAAGAAACTCCTTGAGTTCGACAATGGTTCGGCGGAATTTTAAGGGGACACTGTGCTATTATCAATATCGCAGAAAAGCTCGGGTCTGCCCACCAAAACTACTGCAGAAGCTGCATGATGTAGAGGAAATGGAATCGGTGCAATAGCTTATATACGTGTCCCCCGGAATTCAAACAACCGTGGGTGATCCAACATACCTGGTTGCAAATTTCAAAACTGCATTGTCTAGCAGAGGACAGAATGAAAACAAGGGAACTACTTGAATTCGATAAGAGAACGGTTTGCAATCTTGCAGGAATTCTAACGGCACACTACGCTATTGGCAGTTTCGCTGACAAACACGGTCTGCCCCACCAGAATTACTATAACAGCTACCGTGATGTGAAGAAAAGGTGCAATAGCTTTTATGCTAGCGCCCTACACTTTCGAATCTACGTCATTGGTGTTTGGGTGAAGATCTGGGAATGGCGGGAAGTGGCCACTAAGGAAATTGACCGGTTTTAGCCGAAGTTAGAGGTGTGTTAAACCCACCATTAAAGGATCATATCAAGGAGGCTTACCTCTTATTGGGTAATACAATGAGCCATATGGCCAAAGAATTTCATCACCTAGAACTTCTTTAGAAAACATGGTTTTACTTTAGCAAATTCTATTAGAAGAAACTACTATTTTTGAAATTGAAAACCTCAAACGAAGCAAATGTAAAAAGTGAGTCCACAAAATAATATTTTCAACAAATAGGTCTTCTATAGAAAAATTTTATTAAATTTTTATGCTGAAAACATTATAAATTGCAATTAAATTTTTAATGAGCGAAGTGATATCATATCATATAATTTTTCTAATCAGATCCTAATTGGCATGTGAATTAATTTTAATTATTAGTTTTGATTTTGATATTTTTTTTCTATTTCTATTGATCATAAATTGTAATTATCTGGTAAACAAATCACTTAGAGAGCGTTTCACCTACTTTCAGGTGTAATAAGAATTTAGCACCTTAGCGAATATTTAATTTTTTGTTCTTGAACAATTTAATAAGAATATAATTTGCATATGCATATGCATAGAATTTAACATTTATTCGCTGTCTATATTTCAAAAAAGCAAGGAGGAAAATATTACAACAAAAATAAAAATAAAAAATAAATTACCGCAGAACTATTGAATTTCAAAAGAGACGCCCACTTGTTTTCCAAATGCCTTTAGAATTCATATGAAGAAATTTACAAGAAATTTCCATAAAGAATTGCTTTTTTTTTTTTGTTTCCTTTGTTCTTTTCATTTAAGAAAACGATCTTAGAAATGCCGATACAATGATTTGAATTTGTTTACAGTAATCATTTTCATTGTAATTTGAATGATGAAAAGAATCTTAAATTTTTGTTGACTTTTGTATTTTTCTATGATCATGTTTTTTCATTGTTTTTTAAACACTTTAACTAAAAATAATGAAAAATAATATTCATTGTATAAAAATAAAGTGAAAAACATGTAAAACTCATGTAAATGCATTTTTATGGAACTAATGCTATTGTATTCTGGGGACGGTAACGAATTACATCATCCATCCATACATGGCTTTGGCAGTTGCTATCTTACCATACCCCATATGTAATGAACAGCTTTCATTCAGTTGTCATTGATATTGGCTTAAACGTCAAATGCTTATGCAAGCGTATAGTTTTTTTTTTCTTCTTCATCTTATTCTTCTTTTTCTCTTTTTCTTAAGGGGAGGAGAAAGAACTTAAAAAAATCTTTTAAGCATGACTTTAGAAAAAAGCAAAAGCAGAAACAAAAAAATTAGAAAAACACAAGTCAACACTTTATTTTTTTTTTTCATGTTCTTTGTAGTTTCGTCTCTGTTGTTTTACTGAATATGCTAAAGGAGTTCTTCTACCATCTCCATTCCCCTCTCTAAAGATTACTTATTTTATCGCAATTTAATGGCATTTACGTTTATCTTTCCCAGTGTATTCGTTATTATTATTTCATACATACAATATTTACTAGCATTTGTTGTTTTTTTTTGTTTTTTTTTAAACTTCAGTGATTTTTGACATGTTGTTACCTGTCAGTTAAGTTTCTGCATAAAAATGTTCTCTTTTATCCAGACTACATGTTAAATTTTATTTTTTATTTTCCCCTTTCTTGTATTTTTTTATTTTCAATTCAATTTAATTCTTGTGAAAAAATTAACCAACCGTAACTTAGTGGAGTGTAGCGAATAAAAAAAGAAATAGAACCACCAACCAGGCTCGTGTTAAATTTAAAATGCAAAATAAAAAAAAAGAAACAAAAAAACTTCTATGGGATATTCTAAATGTCTGGCTTTGCCAGCAGGATAAAGTCTAAATGGTTCCATGGAAACACTCAGAGAAAATTAATTAAAATCAAAGCAATTGCAATAAATTCTTTAAGAAAGAAAAATCACTTGGTCTTGTAAAGCAATCACTTTCAATAATTGAACATAGTCACGGTCAATCTTCTTAATATTTTTGGTATTGCAAGCGAATTGCAGTCTTATTATCTTCACAATGTTATTATCAATCTTTAGTTTTAAATATAGTAGCTAGCCAGAGGTCAAAACGTATTAATGTGGTGGCTAAGGAATGACTATGCGCTCAAAACAGACCAACGAAATCTATTACAAATTACCACCGATACAATATGCCACGCTAATCGAAAAGCAATTTGCAAAATCTTGTCTTGTCGACATTTTTTGTAAAGATCTTGTTCCAATACTATCATCTATCATTTATTTGATCGTGTATCTACAGTTCCTGGCTGACATTTCTCAGTTATTCAGCTATTTTATAAAGATTAGGACTTTTATCGAAATTTCCTTTGTTTAGAGAAAAATGGCCACAACAATTCCGTCTAGAGCCCCTAAGCTGCGACAGAGATGTTTAGTAATATTTGTCATCATAACAGCTTCTTATTTGTCATCATAACAGTTTCTATAGAAGTCGTTTTAAAAAAACCCTAGAGTCCAGTTTTAACTGCTATGAGCTTCTAAGATAGATACTACCCTGATTGACGCAATCCTTTTATTCTTGAGAGATAGTCAACATTCTTGGGCAATCTTCGATGTGGTCTTCGGACTTTCCGGGAATCTAATAGGCACTTTATACATAATTGTCCATTGCAAGCGATTAGCCATGGTATCGGCTAGTTTCTCACAATGACCGCTTAGCAGTCAGTTGAACTGAAGGGTTGGCATTTTCTGGAATACTATCTGATATAGAAATTCTGCCCCACGTTGCTCCACAATTGGTAGAGAATACAAACAAGCAAATGATCTGGCATACACATATGTACGTGCAATCAACTTTATTAGATTTTTCAGTAAGGTGGTCTAGAATGTTCTGCACATCGGAAAGCGTGTAAGACTGTTCGCACTTATCAACTACATAGCCAAGTAATTTTACGTCGAAGATAACTGAGAATATTTTGATTAACGTGGAAATATAAATCGGGAAATTACTTATTATTAAGGGTTTATAATTTACTTTTGCTTTTCAGCATTCCAACCTGAGTAGAGATCGATGTCGTCAACTGGATTATATTAATCATTACCTACCCTATTAGCTTCTCTCTAAAGATAGTCCCTACTTTCTAAACATAGCGCGACATTAATTATTTATTTGAAAGTCTAACGTTGTCATTAATTTCGTTTTTAAATTCATAATTAAAAATTTTCTGTGACACTTTAACATCGTTTACTGTAGAAAAACAAGACGCTTTCGAAGATGTTGTTTTTTTTTTATAAAAGTTTATGACTTTCTTAGGATTATAAATTTTCTAAAACACATACATACACATGAGCATTTCTTCTATGTATTTTATAAAAATTAACATACAAAAGACTTTCTTAATGGTTTTATCGCAGTTGATAAATCAGTTTAAGAGTGAGAAAATCTTTATGCCACAAAAATGGTCCAACATTTAGCTTATCTGCCATAAGAAAACAAAAACAAAACAATAGGCGAGAAATTTTAACCAAAAAAAAAAAAAAACTAAAAAACAAAAACAAAATTACAACAAAACACATAAAAGCAGTAAACATTGGCAAAATGTCATTTTTCTGTCATACAGTTGGTGGCTGTCAAAAGCCATTTGTCATTTCTAATGACATTAACAGCAGCCACATTTCGTACACCAGCTGTGCTAACATAGAGCAACTTGAACAAACATTTCCGCTACATTAGAGACATTGGAGACACATGATGATTCCAGCATACCAAGCTACTAGCAATACATTAGAAGCCACCAAGAAAATGTCTTAGAAACACGGTACAAATGTCATAAAAAAAAAACAAAACAAAAAAGGCATAAGACAGTCAAGTATTTTAGTACAAGTACTAAATTCTTTTGTTGCCGTTCAAGAGAAAAACTTTTTCAAAATGTTCACACTTTTTTTTTTGTTTTTGTTTGGAATAAATTTACATCGTTTAAATACAATAATAATAATGATAATAAAAAACAAAAAAAGAAATACTCTTTAAATGTTTAAAATGCACAACTTTTAAACTGCCATAAATTAAAAAAGAAAATAAAATATTTAGAAAGAAAAAAAAAATAGAGAAAAATACAAGAAACTTAATTGTTGAATTGTTCTAATGACAAAAAATACCATCAACATAGCATTATGTATGTATGTATGTATGTATGTATGCGTACACGCCATAGTCAGGAGGAAAAGTATTAAACAATTAATGGCATTAAAGTTTTATGGGAAAATTTTATTTTAATTATTAATGAACAAACAAAATAAACATTTATGTCTCCCTAACTTGCCTGAGAACTTCCTGTGTTGGAAATTTCTTTTATTCCATTCACCGTAAAGAATAGCGTGACCATTACTTAAGGAAATCGTTACTGGCCATGAAGAATTCAATTGAAAAGACTTCTTCCACTTCTTTAACGACAAAAAACAGGCAACAGGTTCGTTCATATGTTTATAAGAAGCTTTACATAAAATTAAAAGAAAAAGAAAAAAACAATATTACTTGTCTGCTAAATTGGTGTAATAATACAGGGTGCCTTTCAAAACAACGTTAATTGATTTCCTCAAATGCCGTCCGTGCCTCTTTGAGCTGCCCGCTTCCTAAATGAAAAGAGTAACTCAGATCCTTCCATAGAAATTTGCACAAGCTGCGTTAATCAATTTGTGTTTGGCAGCGATTTGAGGAGAGATTTTATCAAGAACTACAAAACGCAAGAATCGTTGATTGTTGAATCACTCATTCGCCCTATTCACAATACTTAGCCTCAAGGGAATATATCTAGTTTTCAAGTTTCCAATGCTGAAGAAACATATCTTTGGAAAGATACTTGAATCCAACAATTAATACGTCTCACAAACAAATCTATTGTAACCAAGATTTTATAGCCTCCATGTTGTATATTTCTTTAGCGATCGAGTTAGTTATTGATATACCGAGGCCTCCGGAGCCATGATCATCTCTTGCATATGCTAAGAGCTCTGGCTATATGTTTGCCATTAGCAGAAACAGTCGAGCATATCAGTCACTTCGGACCATTGTAGAAAATGTACACGAAAGGAAGACTAGGCCAAAATGTATGAAAAGTTACGCTGATATTAGAAAAAATCATATTCGTTCCCATTACTATACCTATAGTGAGCAATATTGTCAAGATAATCAATAGCATCTATGAATGCTACGATGAAATAGATCGAATTCACTATAACCAGAAGAGATTTTGTAGGTCGGCTATCATGCATAAAAGCTTCCTATGCATGTTAGTCGTTATTATTTCTATTTACTGCCTAATTTATAAAACCTCAACTTAAATTACTAATTCCTTAACATAAAAATTGATTATTAATTGAAGAATTCCTTTAATGATCGTACAAATTTTCACTGATTGCTTTATAACATATTTAACACCCTTTTTCACTTTACCCTCTGTATTTAAATGATGACGATCGCCATCATGTTATAATATTTGTTAGATTCTCAGGAAAATATATGTATGGATGTGCAGCACCTACATGAAAAGGAAATTATATTTTTTAAGTGCACCGAAACGTAAAGATACAAATGATATCGTATATATGTATGTATATACATATGCTTGTACCTGTACAACTTGTAGATAAGAAAAGTACAAATACATCATAATATATTGGAGCAGGTTCTGGAATAATAAATTTTCATTATGCAAAAAGAAAAAGGAAAAAAAATAATAAGAAAGAAAAACATGAAAAATATTTCCATGATGGAGAAAGAAAATTAAAGTTCTTATTATATTTAGAAAGGCAAATTTGTATTGTTAAAGGGAATGAGAAGAAAATTGTATAAAAATTATGTCCAAATGGCAACAATGTAAGACATTTTAAATTGTTCTCATGGGTTAAATGATCATAAACATTCTGTAATTTTCAATAAAAGAATTTCTCGTAGTTTCTTGGAAAGTCATGAATACATACGTATGTCTACAAACATATACTGTGCACATTATATTTTTATAATATTTTTAAGGAATATGAAGATAGTTAGTCTTTAAACCTTCAAGCTTTTTGAACTTGATAGGATCACAAAAGAAAAACAAAATCTTCAAGTCTTTAAGGCCTAAATAGGATCACAAGGCGATGATAAATAATTCTGAGAAGCTTCCCGAAAATGATTACAGTGTTACCTGCAAAAATCAAGTCACAGCCTGATAGATATAGAGGATGTGTGCATAGAACAGGACAGGAAAATCAAAAATATTGGAGCTATTATGAAAGATATTATACGGTTGCCTGCCTACAAGTATCGTATGGTTGCAATGGCAACTTTAATAAGTGAATTCTTTCGGCAGCAAAATGCCACACAAATATATGATCCGAATGAATCCAGAATTCCAGACACATGTGTACATTTATTTCAACTTAAATATAATTCATGGCACTGGTACTATTTCCTTTACTATGTGATAATTTCAGTTTACATACCGCTGTTATGTATTATAAAACATAAAACACATGGGGATGTCAAGATTTTCCAATACTTTTAAGAAAATTCATTTCCCTAGACTACTAAAATACAGAGATTTCCCAATAATAATTGTAGTGTGCTACATCTTTAAATGTTCTATTTATCTAAAGCTTAGCATCCTCCCATATGGTCTAGTGGCTAGGATATCTGGCTTTCACCCAGAAGGCCCGGGTTCGATTCCCGGTATGGGAAATAGTTTTTTATTCACTCAAATTCAAAAATTTATTTAAAATACCGTTTTATAAATAAATATCTATTATGGGTGATATTGTTACCGTTATTCAACATCCTCGATAGTATAGTGGTTAGTATCCCCGCCTGTCACGCGGGAGACCGGGGTTCAATTCCCCGTCGGGGAGATGTAAACATCTTTTTTTTAAATTTTGAAATGTAATTGAATTTTTTTTAAATAAAATTCATAAAAAGAAAAGAAATAAATGCGTTTCCTTTGTTTTCTCTTCTTTATAAGCTTTATAAGCAGTGCAACAGCAGCTGATTATTACTATAATTTATTCACACAATTATTAAAACAGTAGAGAGCTAGAGCTCATGTAAAACTCATGAATGCAGAGTCAGCTCTTCCATAATAAACAGAGTTTCTCAAAATTCGTAATCGACATCTATGCAATTTATCTGCATATAAAATCAAAGAGTTAAGTTTGAATTTAAGAATCTCTGCTTAAAATGCCGGCAATAAGCTTGCAGTGAGTACGTACGTTCGTTTGTGGCTGTCTGTTGTTTAATGAATGTGATTCAATGCCACCTTCACTGCCTTTAGCTGTCACTACTCAATTAATCATACAGATTTTGTATTTGAAGTCTTATTTTTTTCTTCTTCTTCTTTTTTTGCGTTAAAGATCATTGGATAAAATAAAATAAAAAAAAAAACATAAAAACTATAATTTTTATAGGAGCGCTTTAAAGAAAAATTATTGTGTTAACATTGCTATGAAGATAATTAACAACTAAAGGTCAAAGACAAAGCGTAAGGCGATTGATAAGTAATTGAAACTATTTATTCGATGGATTAAAAGGAAAAAAATCGTATTGAAACTCATAGCAACTATTATCAGTTATCGTTTCTCTCATATTTTCTAACGAATAAGAACTTAGGGTTTCTTTTCTAAACCTACGTACCAAATACTGATAATATCGAACTACCATGCTTACTCGAAGTCCATTAGGATCACAATTTTCGAAAAGTGTGGAAATAGCCAGTACTTGGAAGTAGCCCCAATATTATTTTCTTTTAAACTCCTACCTTAACGATTCAGCACCTATATTGAAATTAATAGTTATGTTTACTGAATCTTATTCATTTAATCTAGGTATTACTATTTACCTGCCCTTGGCTATATGCTCAGACATGCTTTATAGAATTTTCTTTTTAATTTTCTTTTCAAATAAGCTCTGTCTGATTTCATATTAAATAATATAAGATATTAAGAAATCTGTTGGGCTTACATAAAACTTATTAAAGAAATTATTCCAAGCACATCCACTGACTATAATTGCTTGACTTTTTTTCTGCTCTTTGTTTTTTTTTTTTCTGTGTTCTTCTCTATCAATTTTCTTTCATACAGAAATTCTATATTCAGTTACCATATGATAAATTCTTGTAATATTTTATTAAGAAATCATGAAACAAATTATGAAAAAAACGAAAAGAAAAAAAATCAAACAATAAAACAAAATTCAAATTGACATTGCACCACCTGTCAATTAAGCCCAAGACGTTGAATTTTATACATAATGAAATGTATTTCTGTACAGACTAAGGGAACCAATAACAAAGCTTAAGAATAAAAATAAAATAATTAAAATGCTAGAAACGCCATGGAAAAAAAATATGCAACAGAAATTACATTTAAATGTGACGATCATGATGACGATGGCAATGATGACGGTGATGATGATGATTTTAGTGATTGATAAATAAAATTTTTACAAAAGAATTGACCAGGTTTATCGAAAAACAACAACTCATGTGTAAAGAATGTTGGAATTGTTGCTTGTAAACGTAACAAAAGAACCGCAAATAAAGAGAATATGACATGAATACCACAATATGCTGCTTTTTATAGTATTTTACCATTTTTTTTCTTTCATTTTGTTTTTTTTTCTTCTTTCTTCCATGCCAATGGTTTGTCGATTTATCGAACTAATATAGTGGTACGTATGGCTAATAGTGCAGTCTGCTTCCACATTTATGCCCATGGCATTTCAACGTCTTGTACATAAATTTTATCTCAACAAACGTATCAAAAAATGTTTTGTTATTGAAAATCTATTGTTTTCTTATTGCTATCTTATAGTTTTTTTCCTTTAACATGCAAGTATATGGTCTGGCAAGTTCAAGTTTCTTTCAAATTAAGCACATATCTTCAAAGGAACACGTTTAGCATAGTTACACAATTCATTACTAGGTATTGGATTACAATTATTCAAATGAAACGCATTGATATTGACCACCTGGTCAATGATCTCTGCAGGATCTAGAGAGACGAGGAAAAGGAGTAAACTGTTCTCAACTTCTTAGTTACATGTCCCGCGTTATGACGTAGAAAGGAGAATTCGACAACAAAAAAAAAAAAGGATTTTGAAAACGAAATTCTAACTTGAGAGACTCTGTATGACTTTAACTGACTACATGAAAATGTAAATTCCGTTAATATGGCCGCTAAAAACAAATTGAAAGAAAATAACGGCGCTTTTATTTAAACAAAACGTAAATAATAAGAAGTTTTAAAAATAAAAACAATAAAAATAAAAAAGGCATATTAATAAACATTCCAAATAAGCCATTATTTGCAACTTCTAGACAGTGAAAGTGAATTTTTTTTCTTTTATTGTTTTGTTTTTTGTAGTGAGAAGAAATTTTAACAAAATTATTATTGGCGAAAAGTGTTCAATCAGTTAACGTGTTTACAGAGAGATGGACCTCTAACAAGTTACGAACGTCTAAGTAAACAGTTTAGGTGTAGCGGTAAATTTAAAATTTAATTTCAAATTCAATTTAACCACGCTATCCAAACACCTAAAACCAATAATTTAGTTGACATTAAAAGATAATTTGAGAGATAAAAAAAGTAAAAATTTCAAATTGAAACTTTTCAACACTTTGAAAGAGAAAAAAACTGAAAAACAAAAAAACAGTAAAGGCCTGAAAAGAAAAACTCCCAGAAAACCACCTAAAAAATACTTTAATAAAAATGAAAAGAAAATAACTTCATTATCATCATTTCATACATAATTTGATAGAAAAAAAACTAGTTTTCCAATATACTCGTATATTCATGAACTAATGCTCATCCAAGCATCCATGTGCGCAAAAACCCACTTATGTTTTTATTTTTTTGTATTTTTTTAATACTTTAAATGTGTGTGTTTTACAAGCGCCGGGCCTATAGTTTTCCCCACTCAACATAAGACTACTCCTCCCATATGTATGTACGTATATGGTTATTAACCTTTTGTGTCTGTGTAACCAATTAGAAAAATTATTAAATTAATCGTTATCAAGAAAGCAACAAAAAAAAAACAAGCGTTTAAAATAAATAGAAATAATTGTTTAATACAAGTATGGATAAATTATAGGTAAATAATCCATACTTACACGTTACAATAAATATAAATAAAGTTCGTAAATATTGAAAGCAAAAAAATTATGATTGGCTACGGACAGTCTAAATATTCTTAAGAATATAGCACGAATAAAATACAACACTTATGGGTACTAATATTGGTAATCAAGTCTTAATTAAGCGTGGAATGAAAAAATTTAGGCCAAACATTCATGTTAATATTTTGAAATTTAATTTGCTGTAAGTCTCTCTCACAAAAGAAGAGATGAAGGCAACTGAACTTCATAAGCTTATACTGAGATGAACTTTTCATCAACATTAAAAGAAAATAACATAACAATATAAATCGAATTGCCTCCTTTCAGAGGATTTGGGGGGTTTCGAATGATTTCTTATGTAATGCTTAGTTTTTAGACAGTAGAACTAGAGTTCAGCATAAAACACATGTGAGACAAGGCAGTTGATGGAAGGTCACCCCTGAAAGTATGACAAAGTAATAGTTATAGTCGATAAGAATCCGAAATCTACATTTCAGCACCTTGACAAAAAAAGAGACTTAAAATTGAAGTCTTTATTAGTTTATCTAACAGATACAATTATGTATATCTGCTACTAGTTTTATACCACAATGAAACATGGTACTTATTTTAAAACATAATTTGAAATAATTTCTAGTACCATATATGAAAGTAGAAAGATACGCATTTAAGTTTTCAAACTAAGTCTGTTACACAAACAGAAAACGATTTTATTACTTGAGAGTTCTGTTATGGGTGAGTCTTTAGTGTCCATAAAAATCCCCAAGTCATAAATTTTGTACTTTAACACTTTTAAAAAGTCATAAATGCTTAAACACAGCCACCTCTAAGATATACACCCACAATATGTTAATTGTTCGTTCCTCTAAAGAAAGAAAAAAAAAGCCGTAAAAAATAGAAAAATTAAACATAAAGTCCATAAAGGCGCATTTAAAGTGAAGTTTTTACACAAATAAACTTGAAATGATTTAATCAGACATTGAAATGAAAATCGTTAAACTTAAATCTTTACAATCAATAATGAGATTAAATGTGATATTTATTGTGTATAATTTTTTCTACTTTTTGAATGTCACTAATTGATTTCCCTGTTTTCTTTGATTTTCTTTTGTTTGCAGTGAGTTTTCTTCGATTTCCCATAGTTATCAAATGGCTCCAAGCGTTTGTCAAACATCACCCAAATTACCGCCACACAATAACACACAATCTGGTGTTCATAGTGGTGGTGGCGGTGGTGGAGGCGGCAGTGGAGGAACGAATGGTCAAAAAGGTGTATCGTCGATTACACAACTGAGTAATTGTGGCAGTAGCAGCATAAACGGTTCAATGGCTTCATATAAGATGTCTACCACATCCGACACCAGTTGGTCACAAACCCAGTACAGTAAGGTAAGAGAGTTTTAAAATATTTAAAATTTAAAAACAAAAACAAAAATTTAACAAAAAAATAAACAAAAAATTTCCCGTACCGGGAATCGAACCCGGGCCTTCCGGGTGAGAGCCGGATATCCTAACCACTAGACAATACGGGATTGATAGCTCTTGTAGCAATAACTGTATATAAACGAATACACCTCAAAATTTACAATATGTTAATACAACTTAATAATTTAAAAATTATACACCACACACTTAAAACCACCACCATCATTCAAATCAAAGTTAACAACCCTGTTTTCTTTGATTTTAATTTACCTTTTAAATAAAAAAAATGTTGCCAGATAAAAATTTTTAATAAATAAAAACAAATAAATAAAATAAAATAAAAATAAAAAATTAAATAAAAAAAAACAAAGCTTGTAATCTAATAGGAATTGAATGAATTTTTAACACACTTCGTTTTCTTTTCAGGAAAGATCAGACGCCGCCCGTTTACAATCCAGAAGATTATGTAGTGGCTCTAAAAAAATTTGGTAAAAGACAAAGTGGACCAAATCCTAAATCTATATACGATGGCTCAGAAGCAACAGAAGAAAATAACAAATCGAGTACATTACCACATAAACATTCGGAATACAAGTATGTTTTATATAAAAAAAAATATTGAAATTATCGTTACATTTTTATTTCACTTCCATATAGAAGCCCTATTGTGGCACCAGTAGAAAATGAAATGTCTTTAAGACAATTTGCCACCATAACAGATTTGCTAAGTAAATTACGAGCGGATTTAAGGGTATCATTTCCAAGTTTCGTACAGGAGTTTGTAGCTTCACCCTCGGATGGTGTCAGTTTACTATTAGAGGTATTACGCTCCATACAACTATCACAGGCAGTTAATGCTCCGTTGAATATGATAAATAATAGCGTCGGCACAGTGCCCAGAAATCCACAGAGCTATCAAAGACGAGCACTATTAGATGAATTGGCTTGCTTGTACGTAAAAATTAGACAATAAATCTTTAAAGAACTTATATAACCTTCATTTCATAACTTTTTTAGGCAATGTTTAAATATCTGCTGCTCTCGTTCCTTGGAAGCTCTATCACGTTTAGGTACCACTCCTGTGGGTTTAATGCCTTTAGCTTCTTCCGCTACGGGTCAAGGTATAAGGGCACGTATTTTGGCTATGCAGTTAATGGCTAATGTATGTGACAAACACTCTTTTGGTCATGGTAATCAAAAATTAGCCATAGCCGGTCATACAGCAGTTTCTGAAGCAATGTCCACCTTGCGCCTGAGATGCAGTGAACCCGTACGTTTTCGTTTGTTAATGGGCATGCTTAATAGCGGAGGTGGTTCCGGCGAATTACAAGCTGTGGGAGTCAAGTAAGTAATTTACCAAAACAATAAGAGGAAAAATTCCTTAAAAATTTTTTCTTAAACTGACACAGATTTATAAACGGATTTCTGGAAAGCTCAGAAAATTTGCAGCAACGTTTGTATTTACAGGCTGAACTATTTCAAGCTGGTTTTGATCCAAATAATCTTGCAAAGGTGAGCATATATCCTCTGTAATTATTATCAATAATCAATTTTCTTCTTTTTATAGACTATTTCATCATCGTCGCCTTGGCTAGATGTTTTGCGCAACGAATTAAAACGTTTCAATGAAATTTATGTGGATGTGGACAAGATGATTAATCAAGCACGGGAAGCTGATCGCGTACGAAGTCAAATGGTAATTTTAGAGCGTCGAGTTCAAATACTGCATGAAGAGAAAGCCGTTTTAACTTCTATGGAAAGACGTTTGCAAGAGAGATGCGCTGAATTACAAAGAGAAATTTTCCGTCTACAAGGAGCACAAAACGAAAACAGTTTCAAATCTATTGACAAACAGGCCGTTTCGTTACCACGTCATATACCACCCGGTAAACAAGATTCCTCTGAACATGAAGATGAAGGCATAAGTAGCTCAGATACTGGTCCATCACTATCACCAGTACCCATATTAGTATTGCCACAAAATTCAAATAATATGAACCAACGTGTTGGTACTATCGACGCCACAATTGAGGATGTTATGGAGGAATTAGACAATGTAGTCAACGAGGCAGAAAAACAAATAAGTTCCAGTGAATGTAAATTTTCTAAACTCGGTATGGAAGCTAAAGAAAAAGAGATTATACCGGTAAATATAGTGCCGCAACCGCCTAGAAAATCTAGATCATTGGCTCATTTAGTACATCCTGACGGCTCTGATATGGATGGTTCCGAATATGGCATGTTAATGATGCAAAAACAAATGGGCCAAAATCAAGACGAGAGAGTGGCCGCATTAAAGACCTTTTTCGATGAGGCCGATTATATAATACAAGATAAACCTTATCACAGAATACTTATAGATTCTCCAGAAATACCAGAACACAATACAAATCAACATAATGCTTTTCACACGCCCAACAATACGACCAGGGAACTTTTAGATGTAATAATGAATGCCCGCCACTGTGAAGATGATCCCACTTTAAAAGCTTTAAGAGATGGAAACGATAACAATAATGAAGATGACCTTTCACACAATGAAGCAGTATTGAATAATCAAAATAAACGTCATAGCTTTGCTGAAGCTACTAACGGTACAGTGCCAGCTCAACATTTTAATGGAGTGTTTTTTATGACTGGCATGAATAAACCACAAAAATATCCGAAACCTGATTTAACAGCCGCTTTGCAAGCAAAAAGAGTTACAAAGAATGTTGAGCGTCTAGAGGCCGTATTTGCCAGCCACAACGAAACATTTAATGACTCCGGCCGGGGTCAGCTCATGCCCTCATCACGAGAAAAATCAAAAAGCAATCAACAAATATATTTCAGCAGTAATCCTACCATACGGATTGGTTCGTACACCAGCCAAAATAGCCGACCGGACTTATTAAATACAAATAATGTGAACAGTCGAACCAGATCATATACGCAAGGTTCCAAAGTTACCGACATACCATCGGGTTTATATTAAACACTCATAAGCCAAGAAATTTGGAATCTCACTTAGATTATTACTTTCTATTTAAATTTTTAGCATTTATTGATTTAGTTAAACAGAAAAAGCTTTTGTGCAATATTTAAGAATAATTTGCACAGGAATGCGTTCTAGATTTGTATTTCCACAAATTAATTTATATTAACCGTAGCTATTAAGAATATCTAAAAATAATAAATTCCAATTACATTAATTTAGTTTAAAAATTAAGTCTTTTTTTTTTTTTTCTAACAACAAAGTTTAAAATGGTGGTAGATTTTAAACCAAGACTACTTTTAAAAGTACGGTAAATTTTATTTTTACAATTTTATTGTTTTTGTTTCTTTTTGTTTTAATTGACCACCTTTTTTGCTTAAAGAAAAGAGTTAAACTTGATAAGATTCTAAAGTTGTTTAAAGAATTTTATTAAAAGTTTTTATATTTTTCCCCTTTTTTGTTAAGAGCACTACTTTGTTAAATTTTAAGTTTATTTATAACACTTTACTAACTTTTCTTGTTATAAGTAAAAATTCAGCACAAGTGTTTTTTCCTTCTTTGCTTTATTGTTATTAAAATTTTCCCAAACGAGCAAAGAAAAATACATAATTTATGCAATATATTTCTCCAAACAATACAATTAATTAATAATAATAAAAAACAAGTATTTCAAAATTTAATTTAATGAAGTTTTATTTTACAATTCTAAGGATTTTTGGGAAAATATTCATTTCCCGCTTTGGTAGTTAATAGAATGGCAACTTTATAAATACCGATAATTACTTGTATTTATACTACTAACGACAGAGTAGGAGGTTTCGAAGTTACTTTCGACTCAGTGTGACCGTTACAATTATTTTCATATAAAAATATTCTATTTTCTATTTATTGCTATTCACGAATGTGGATGGTTTAACAATAGAAAATCGTTCAAAAATTAGGTGATACATCAACAAGCTGTGATAAATTACTTTTCTCAATCGGCTCTGACAAGCAAAATTGTTTCATAAGGGATTCGATAAACCCAGAAGTGGTTGTGAAAAGATCATTATATCCATAAAAATTTAATGTTTTGTGTTATTATTGAATATAACTCTGGAAAAACTGTAACGAACCTCGATCGATTTTAGCTTTATTGGATAAAAAGTTGCCACGAGGAACGTGATAACGTATTGGAGACATCGTCTGGCCATTAAAATTATACGATTTTACACCGTTGAATTATTATATGAGGCAACAGAGTCTACATAAAATTAACGCCAACATAAAGCTCGAAAATATTGATTAAAAGCTTTATGAGTTTACAATAAATAATGACCCTTTAGGTTCATATACACTGACACCATGGATTACATTTTTTGTATATTAAGAGGTTTTCAATATTCCTTCTACTTGATTCTTTTAAAAAATAATACAAATTTTTTATTAACCATAATAAATTTCAAGTTAGATGCTGCTAGTTTCTATAAATTGTAAATTACGCATTACACAAGGTCGTGTATATCAAGCATTTATTCATTCACTTATCCATCTACGATAACTACGAAAATCTGGGCCATAAAGTCACTTCAATTAAAACAATCATACAAATATGTATGTATGTATGGTATATGCCATAATCAATCAAATAAATAATTTATGATATAATCGTTGATTTGCTAAATCAATATTAAGTAATAAGAGAAGAAACTAGTGTGAGTGTGCTAAATATTGCTTTAATTAAAATTGAAAATTTTAAAAAAAAAAGTAGCACGAGCCAAAAATCATTAGCTTTTCCATCCAATCACATTACAAATTTCCAATTATTTATTAAGAAAAATTGTATTTCACAATGTGTGTTAACAATTGAAATTTTATCAAAAAGAAAACACATTTTATTTCATCTGTTTCCCAAACGATTGCAGTAAACCAATCAGGTTTCAAACTTGTAATTAAAAAAAGCTTGAACTTGTACGCAAAAAAGTCATAAAGAAACAAAGTAAAACGAAAGCTTAGAAAGAGAGAATGTATGGCATAAAAGCAGTTTAATTGATCACATCAATCAATGAATTTTTGTGATGAGTGGAAACGATGAAAGATTTTCACTTGTTTTCAATAATGAAAATTGTTTAATAAATTGTTATACAATATATGACTAACTGTGGCTAACTGTGGTTAATTTTTCATAATAATTTTTATGTACTTTGTCTTAAGAGAGGTTACACAAAATCTGAAGTTATCTCCCATTAACCTAATCAAGTGTAGCTGTTAATGCATGTTTGTAACGTCCTGAACTTCATTTAGGAAGACTTGAGAGACCGACTCAAAGTTCAGAAATACTTCTTTCTTTATTATACTCGGATTATTGACGTGGGCGCCATATGATAATATTGTGATACTTTCAGAATGAGTACCTAATGACAGTTGCATTTGAACGTTGATAGTTTTAAAGAAATAAAATGCTTCACATATTTTAATTTAACAATAAACTGTTTTTAAATTAACATTACTTATATTCAATTCTTTGCAGAATTAAGAATATTGCGGTTTCGTGTTGGTAACAAGAATTACCGAAACGTTTATACGGTTAAAAAGAAATTGAATTGTAAAGTTATTCTCTCTATTAGTGGTCGCTTCTATCGGTACTATAAAGGTACGTTTCCATTTTTTACAACTTTAAGTACTTTTATGCCACTATATTTCAACTGTTTAATCAATTTTAAAACCGTTTATAATAAAAAAATACAATTTTTAACACCACACTAATCCGCTATTTAAAAGGCACAACAACAAAAAAGAAATGCTATTAGAAAGAAAAAGAAAGATTATGATTGATTTTTATTAAAAGATCAATAGACTGCAGCAAGTAGTAATAAAGATTAGAAAAAAAATACTACAAAGTATAAACAAAACAAAAAAAAGAGAAGAAAAAACAATACAAAAAAAATTAAAAGAAATGTGAAAAGAAAAGAAATTGAATAACTATTGGGGGAAACGGAAAGTTAATAATAGTAGCAATGACATTAGAAAATATAAACAATAGAAAAGTGTTGTTTTTTAAATCAAGCAATCAATTAAGCAAAGTTGACTACGGGTCATCCTACCACAAGAAAAAATATTCACTAAAACATAGCGGAATTTAATTCAGAAAGTCAATGAAATTGTAAGTTGGAAAAAAGGACTGCACTGAACAGACATTTAGCTCAGCAAAATCACAAAAAAAACATTCAAAATCATAAAAAACAATTTGTTTTAAACAGTTTTAAATGTATAGCAGTAGACTTATTCTGAACTTTATGGAATTAAAATATTCTATTAAACAATAAATAAATAATTCCATGATTAAGTTTCACAGAAATACTAACTTAATAAGACAACTACTTAACGTATCAAATTGCATTTCATTTTATTAGTCCAATTACTGCGCAGGTGTCTCAAACCACAATAACGAATTTAATATGCCACTTCACTAAATAGATTAACAACGATTAAAAACAAATAAAAAACAAAAAAACATAATAAAAAACAATACCAATAACAACTCTAGCAAAGTAAATCATGATAAAAAAAAAATAAGATAAAATTGAGAAAAAGTGTAAGTTGAAGTAAAAGAAATTGAAAATAAAACATCGAATCCAACAAATATTGTAAATCAAACGTTTGTTTAAACAAACTCAAATGCAAGTCAGTGTCCCAAACAGCAACGTGCTACAGAGACACGCTAAAGTGGCAGCAAAGCTTCAAATGCCTATTATAGCAGCCAATAAGCATTCAACAGTAGCAGTAAAGTAATAGCAACAGAAATAAAAGGTTTCTTTTAAAAATTCAATACTTATCGAACTACAGTTGTTGTTAAGATTTCAAACGGTAAATAACCTGGAACGGTTTTGCAATCGACGTTTTAACGAAATCGTATACATAGGTATCGTGCAATATTTTGTTTTAAATTTAGCCGGTAAAATTATTTGTTAATACTTTTTAATTATTATTTTTTTCTATTTATGAGGATTATAAAATAATAGAAATAAAAAAATAAGAAAATATTTGCCATTTAACAACGGCTATCAATAATCAACTTTAAACATTGTATAGCTTAGGCTACCTACCAAACTAGTGTTTCTTTTATGTGAAAATGTGTACTTAAATATTTTAAAATTGTTGTTTGCTTTTTTAATACAAAATTTTAATTATTTATTAATTAAAAACAAATGTAATGAAGCAATAAAACAGTTAAATTGTATACAATTTGAAATTGCAATTCATTTATTAGCTATAAAGAGGGATGCACTCAAAAAACAATACAAATAATAGGAGTGCATAAGCCAGACATTTCGAAGAAAGCATTAAAAACAAACTGGAGGAGGAGACATCTCTAACGGAATAAACTAAACAGAGAATACAGCGCATTGCTCAGTATATAAGTAAGTTTGGATGAAACTAGGAAGCCAGATTTGTGGCAGAATAGAAAGTGAGAGCCTTAAAACTGTTTAAGTTGTAATAGACGTCTTATATGGTCTACTAAAAAAGTGAGTTCCACATAAAAGTATAAGCATTTTTGGAACAAGATCACTTATGTATTAAAGAACACTCCGTTGTTCCGTATCGATAAAGCAGAAAAAGTCAAGTCCCATTGCAACAGTGCTTTAGTGAAGCAACTTAGCTGGATATCCTACTTTCATAAATGAGCTCAGGTGTTCTCTCCTGAGTACATGTATGAGGCTTATAAGATTTTAGTATTGTTACATCAGCTTTGAAGATACAAGCAAACCCTCATTTGAACCACTGTGCCGTGTCATACGTTTTCTTTACATTTGTTTTGAACTGCTTTGTTTAGAATATTTCTCTGTTTTCATTTTTCTTGATTGCCACCCTGCTTTAACACTTTGGAAGTAGACGATTTGATAATTTATTCACATTGTCTAATTGTGATTTTAAATTAGGCAAACGTAACGTTAATCTGATTAAAAATTAGAAAATTTAAGTCCAGTCATGAGGCAATTAAGATTCTAAGGAAATTCATTAATTGGATTATTGCTACACGTTACTATTGCCTGAAATCATGTGCGGTTTGGAGAATATAATTTTAATTAAAAATGTTCATGTTGCGGTATATTTTTAGGCTCTTTTCTTTGTTCAATAAATTGAACACATAAGTAACGCGCAATGAATCCACCCACAGCTGACACACCACCAGTTATACGACCTCTAACGCCAGCATTGCAAGAAGTAGCCATACAGGAACTCAACGAAAATCCCAAACAATTGGCAGATGATATCTTGAGGCTAAGGCAATGGATACTAAGTCAACCACATTTAAAGGCCAGAACCAATGATCAGTTTTTATTGGCTTTTCTAAGAGGCACAAAATTTAGCTTGGAAAGGGCCAAACAAAAAATCGATCGTTATTATACCTTAAAGGCGGCTATACCAGAAGTTTTCAATGAGAGACGATTGGTGGATGATCCACAGGTGATGGAAATTTTAAAAATGGGGTGAGTAGTAAAGAAGAAGAAGAAAAACAAAACAGAGATTTATAATGGTTACGGTTTCCAGCATTATTTTACAAATTCCTATACCTGAGGATGAAGCTAAACCATGCGTCACAATTATCAGAGCCACTGCCTATGATACAACAAAATATAAATTTGAGGATATCATTCGAGTGGGTTCCATGTTTGGTGAGATCATGATGATTGAAGATGATAATTCCACTGTGTGTGGTTATATGGAAATCATGGATATGATAGGTGTAAATGCCACCCATTTGTTTAACCTGCAACCGGAATTATTAAAAAAATTCTCCGTATTCGCTGACGAAGCCATGCCCATGCGCCAAAAGGGTACTTGTTTCATTAATGTACCCGGTCCTTTTGAAAAGGGCTTTAACACTATAAAAAGTTTTTTCCCTGAAAAAATGAAAAGTCGTGTGAGTTACTTATGACTTTTAAAACAGATACACAGATAAATTCATAGTTCTCTCTTATTTAGATCGCAGTTTGCTCTACGCCAGATATTATTTATGATCATGTGCCTAAAGAATATTTGCCGGAGGAATATGGCGGCACAAATGGCTGTATACAGGATATCATTGATCGAATGGAAGAAAAACTCTTAAGATATCGTGATTACTTTTTGGATGAACCCAACTATGGTACTGAGGAAAAATTAAGAGAGGAAGGCTTACCATTTGATTATGAAAGTTATTTTGGTATAGAGGGTTCTTTTAAGAAATTGGACATCGATTGAATTGGTTAATTATTTATTTAAAAGCTCGTCTCATTATTTTATAGCTTTTTCTTCTTTTCTTTTCTTTTTTTCTTTTAATATTTTTCAGTTTTAACTCCTCATAACAAAATTTTAACAAAGACTCTTCCAAAAAAACACAAATTGTAACTTTAACCAAAGATAGTATTATTTATCTAAATGCCTACCTATATAATGTATGTTTCACTAATATGGCTAACCTATCGATATAATATTTATTAAAAGATATTATCTTAAAAATTATTACAGATATCTGGATTCCACCCAAGCGGTCATCATGGTTTGCCAATTTGTTTGATTTCTTTTAAAAAAAAAAGTTCAAAATTCTTAGGAAATGCATAAAGAAAAATAAAAATTAATGTTTTTTTTTAAAGTGATTGGAAATCCGATATTTCTTTATATTTTAGAACCTTTTTGGAAGATTTAGGATAAAGAGAAGTCGCCGTAGTCTAGTGGGTAGTGTGTTGGCTTATTAGACGAAAGGCCAGGGTTCGCATCCCCGGTCAGACATCAGAAACGAAATATGAAAAAAAAAATATTTCTTCGGCGGCTTCCTCTCAGCAGATTTCTGGCAAAAACTCTGAGAGTAAATAAAATTGCCATGTAAAGTTTCTCAAAAATCTGTCGTTCGGAGTCGACTTTAAACTGTAGGTCCCGCCACTCATGTATAAAATTAACACACACAACATAAGTGGTGTGAGAAGCTAGGCCGTAATCCTGACTGAAGGGTAATAATGGCCAATTATGTATGTTATGTATGTAGGATAAAGAGATGCAATTTACACGAATCTGAATTATCCACCTAGACATTGTGTGGCTGAAAACGAATTTTTCTTCTATGCCTTTTGTTTTCTTTCATTAGCTCTTCGACCAACAAGATAAACCGATAGAACAGAACCAATACTGAATCACTGTGCTTATGAATCAATAGAATTGGATAATACTGAAAACTTTTAGCCTTTTATGTACTTGGTCTAGAAGTCTAAAATAAAAGTATCGAGCAATTCCTAATTATTTTGACCTGAGAAATCGGAAAATATAAGCGCATGTATAGAGACCAAACAAGTCTGGCCAGCTATGGATATATGCAGAAGAAAATTTGCATTTAATCTAGCCATAGTTTATCTTAATAACCTTATAACAGTTATTACGGACCGACGCTACTGTTTACATAATGCCGGACAATGACTTCTCCAGAATTTTTAATGGCGAGGAATAAGAAAAGGAACTTTGTTAGGAACTTAAAAACCCGAGACGAACAATTGTTAGTAAACCAGAATTTATTGACAGAAAACTATTGAGATAGTTGAGAAATGAAAGCCAGAGTTTATAGATAATGACGGAATCGAATGGTATTACAACAGGACCTTATAGAAACCAAATAAACTATGATTGCGGCAACTATATTTGTTAATATCCTACCCCTGACTATAATATCCACTACAATAATCCAAAGATATTCTATACAAAAAGAAAAACAAATTCGTCACACAAGACCTATATATATACGTATGTATGTATGTATGTATGTATGTATATAGAGATAAAAACTTCATTAATTAACAATGATTTCCGAAATAACAATACATACACTTTCAATTGATTTCAGCGTTAAGCCCTTTGAAAGCAGAGCCACCACTACTATTTATTTATTTTAAAAATCAAAAGATATCAGTTTCTACCATTCAATTCAAAACGGTAGCCGATTTAGAAAACATAGTAAGTTCTGCAACAAAAAGAAAATAAGGAAACCTGCGCAATAAAATGGTTATTAGACCGTTAAATGAAAATTTACATAAAGTGGCTCTAGAAGAATTAAATGAAGATCCTAAACGCATAGAATCCGATTTGCAAGCCTTTAAGGAGTGGATAGAACAACAGCCTCACTTGAAAGCCCGTACAACAGATCAATTTTTAATAGCTTTCTTAAGGGGTTGTAAATATAGCCTGGAAAAAGCCAAATTAAAATTGGATAATTATTATAGTTTAAAGGAAAAGTATCCCGACTTCTTGAAGAGACCCAATATGGAGGATGAAAAATTTCGCAAATTGTTAAAAAAAGGGTAAGTAAGTTGGCAAGATATTAAAAAAATGGATTAAAAACATAATCTTTCATGGTAGTATCATATTATACCTACCGCAACCTCTAACGGAGGCGGGACCTCGAGTGGTATTAGTACGCAATGGTTGTTATGATCCTTCAGAATTTTCTTTTAATGAAGTGGCCCAATTCAGGCAACTATTAACAGATATTATTCTATTGGATGATGATGTAGCCGTGGTAGGTGGTCTAGTGTTTATAATGGATTTTGCTCAAGTCTCCACAGCACATTTGTTTCAAGCCAGTCCTTCGTCTATGCGTAAATTATCACAGTATTCAGAACAGGCTATACCATTGCGCATAAAAGCTTCACATTTTATAGATACTCCTACAGGTTTTGAACCAGTTTTTAATCTAATCAAGCCCATACTGCCCGAAAAAATACAAAACAGGGTAAGTGTGATAAAAAAATATATGAAAACAATTCATATTTGATTATATTTTAAAATTATTTTTCAGTTATTTGTTCATGGCTCAAAACGTGAAGAACTTTACAAAATTATACCCCAAGAAATTCTACCACAAGAATATGGAGGTCTTGGTGCAAGCATACAAGATTTAATAGATCTTTGGGAAGAGAAAATCTTGTCATATGCTGAGTATTTTAAAGAGGAAGAAAAATATGGTGTGGATGAGTCGTTGCGCGTTAAAAATATTGAGCCCGCTAAAACTGAAACCAATAGTATGGGTTTAGTGGGCTCTTTTCGTAAATTAGTTGTCGATTAAATAGAATAATTATATTGTATTATAAAGACATAAAAATTATAAATATAAATATTAATTAAATGTTTAAAGGGCTTAAATTTATTCTTCATTAAATATTAAATTAAATATCACATAACTTTTGTTCATTATGAAAAGCATAAGCTTATTATTGGGATGACTAATGTCCATAATTGTTTCGGATGCCATTTGTCAATTAATGGAACATTTAAGGTTTAAAAATCACGAAAACCAGAATAAACAAAAAGGGGTTAGAGGAAATAAAACACTTTTTCTATGACATGAGCAGTTGCAGAGTAGAGAAACTACTTGCTAATTAAGACCATGAAAGTCCTAATGGTATTTTAAAAAATTTTTTTATTAGATTTTTGCTTCCCACACGGTAATGTTATATGTTTGTAAACAACATTTAACAACTTTTTTTTAAGTTCTATAAATGCAAAAGCTTTCCAGCTATTCGTTACGGTGCGAGACGGTTGCAACATTGCGCTAACGAGTTCTCTATAGCTTGTTATTTCTCAGGCACATATAACAATGGAAAACACTGAGCATTAGAATTCCCTCTCTCGCCTTCGCATTCATAGCAAACAACAGAGTAAGAGCAGAAAATGTAATTAATTTACGTCTCACAAACTGAAATTATGATCACACATTTGTACATGCATACATACATAGAACATTAATATTTATTCATTTCCAAAATGGAATTCTTATCAATAAAACTGAATTTGAAAACCTCATTAAATTGAAAAGATAAACAAAAGTATTATAAAAATTTACTTGTGCCTTATGAAACTAACTGACAGTTTTCCACACCCTGACTTTTTATCAAAAAATCTCCCAGAGAACTTGTATAAATACTAAAATGAATAATTAATCAATTTATTCCGTTTTGTTTTTATTTTTATACGTGAGTACATAAACAAAGTATAAATGAATAGATATGCATACATAAGTTGCAAGTTTGAAATGTTTTGTCAAAAATAATATTTTAATAGTAAAATAATTACCGCAAAGCAAACATCAAAAATTCTTAAAACAAAAATGGTTATTAGACCCCTAACAGAACATTTACAAAAAGTGGCACAAGAGGAATTAAACGAAGTACCCGAACGTATAGAAAGTGAATTAGAAGACTTTCGAAAGTGGATAGCTGAACAACCGCATTTAAAATCGAGAACAGATGATCAATTTCTCATAGCATTTTTAAGATGTTGCAAACATAATTTGGAAGAGGCACAACAAATGTTGAATAACTATTATGCTAGACAAAATGCCTATCCTGAAATCCTAAAAAGAACCAATGTTAAGGATGAAAAATTTCGTAAATTATTAAAATGTGGGCAAGTATTAAACTTTTGAAAAATAAAATGGAATAAACAAATAAATTATTTATATTACTTAGTATTGTGGTGTACTTACCCCAACCTATAGCAGAAACTGGACCTCGTGTGATTCTAATACGCAATGGTGCCTTTGATCCGAATCAATATAATTTTGCAGAAATCCAGCAATTTCGCCAACTACTGCAGGATATCTTGTTTCTAGAGGATGATGTAGCTGTAGTAGGTGGTGTGATATTTGTAATGGATTTTGGTGATGTTACCGGCACCCATTATAAGCAAACGAGTCCAAGTGCACTTAAGAAAATATCCCAATACACTGAAGACGGTGTGCCTTTAAACCTTAAGGCCAATTATTTTATAAATACAGCCAGTGCTTTTGCTTCACTGTACAGTTTGGTGCGTCCCTTTTTACCTGCAAAGACACAAAATAAGGTCAGTTGTAATTTTCTTTAAAAGGACAGATTCTTATAACATATTCTTATTAATAGATGTGTATATATGGTTCAAATCTGGAGGAATTTTACAAAAATATACCCCAAGAGATTTTACCTAAGGAATATGGCGGCAATGCAGGAAAATTACAAGATTTAATTGATCAATGGGAACAGAAAGCTCTTTCCTATGTTGAATATTTCCAGGATAATGATCAATATGGGATTGATGAAAGTTTACGCATTAAGGGTGCAGAAAATTCAACATGATCAAAATTTTTAGGTATTTTCTAATAAATAAACAGAGAAATTTGCAAAACATATAAAAACCTGTTTGTGTGCTTTTAAAATTATTATTTAATTTATTACAAACCATTTAATAGGCCACTAATTAATCAATAAAATAAGTAACTTGTTTATATTCCTCATATTCTGGATGACAAATTACTGCTTTTTGTTAAATTGAATCTCAATGGTATAGCAAACTTAATTCTATATCATGAATTATTCTGATTTTTAAAGGTTCAGCATTGCTGGTTCTATGGTTTTATTTTATTAAAATGCTCAGTAGTTTTTTTTTTTTTTTGATGTTGTTCTAGTGCAGAATTTTTCAAATTTAATCTATTCAATATGCTTTAGTCGTTTAAAACCTTTTGCTGCAGATAAGAGTTGTTCTTTATTAAATATTAGTATGTACATAAAAGAGTTTAAAACAATATTCAGTCGAATATTTGTCTTACCAAATTAAACATCATGACACCGCAGATACGACCTCTAAATGAGCATTTACAAAAGGCTGCCGCCGAACAATTAGGAGAAAATTCTGAACGCCTTGAAGAAGATCTGTTGGCTTTAAAGACCTGGTTACAGCAGCAACCGCATTTAAAAGCCAATACCGATGATCAATTTTTAATGGCTTTCCTAAGAGGCTGCAAATATAGTTTAGAAAGGACTAAAGCAAAAATTGATAAATTTTTCACTTTAAAAACCAAATTTCCAGAAATGTTTAATGTCACCGACATTGATAATGACAGATTTAAGGACATATTTAGAATGGGGTAAGTAAAAAATGCTCTGAAAGAGAAAAAAAATTATTAAAAACAGTAATTTTATAGCATGTGGTTATATTTACCAACTCCCCTAAATGAAACGGGACCACGGATCTGTCTCATGCGCAGCGGTTTATATCCAGCTGACAAATACAATATAGAAGAAGTTATGGGCGTTTGTAATGCCATACAGGAGTTGTTAATGCTTGACGATGATTATGCCTGTGTTAATGGCGTGGTGTTCATAGGAGATTTTGAGAAAGCCTCTATGGCCCATATGTTTCAAATGACACCGGCAGTTATAAAAAAAATTACCGTGTTTTCCGAAGAAGCCATACCCTTAAGACCCAAATCGTCACATTTCTTTAATACACCCACAGGTTTTGAAACGGTTAGTAATTTGGTCAAGTCCATGCTCTCACAAAAATTGCAAGATCGGGTAAGTCCAATGGCAAAAATAAATTTAACAAAGGAAAATATAAATAACATTGTTTCTCCCAGTTCCATGTACACGGTAGTAAAATTGACTCTTTGACTCAACATATACCCTTAAAATATTTGCCCAAAGAATATGGTGGTGAAAATGGCTCAGTTGATGAAATCACAACTGCTTGGGAAAAGAAATTGGATGAGTATAGGGATTACTTCACACAGAATGCCGATTATGGTACCGATGAAAAGTTAAGACCCGGAAAAGCTATTGATTTTGATAGTATGTTTGGTATAGAGGGTTCATTCCGTAAACTCAATGTGGATTAAAATGTATTTTTAATTATAAAAAATGTAAATAAAAAAAATAATAAAGTTTTGTACTCGTTTTTTTAATATCAAAGAGACTTATTTTCATTTTATAAGAACGTACAGGTCAGAATGAAAGTTAAATCTAAAAATGTTTATACAGGCGCTGTAATACCAGATGGACCCGCTAACATTCCACGAACTGTTAAATTAAGAAATAATGAGAAAGATGTTTTGAGACACTCTTTTATTCCTTAAAAGAGGAACAACAAAATAGAAATTAATCACTCCAAACACCAGCAGTAGCTGTATTCAATGTAACAAATCCTTTGTGGTTGTAGAAGTACCAGTTCCGCCAGCCATCACTACTTTCATCATAAAGAGACCATTTAATTTATCAATTTTAAGTATACAGTCCACATACGATTTAAACGAGACGAATAGTATATCAATTTTATCGTAAATATTTAAAAGAGGCAATCGGAAGTCTAACCTAAACATAAAGTTTGTCATACGAAGTCTATTTATTATAAGTACTCCCATGCCAAGATACCTACAATTGATTCAACATTTTCAAAAGAGAAATATCACTGAAATGCTTTGAATTGATATTAGATACGCATACCAGTAAGAATATATGAAAGTATATTAAATTTTCAAAACGGCGACGTTAGTTTACTAGCAAATGGTTGTAAATGTCAATATCAAATTCTGTTTTGTTAAGTTTCTAATAAGTATAGACGGCTTGGCACCACCTCCGATTTATTCAGACATTTTATATATCCTGGATCTTCTATGACAATTCTAAAATTTATGCTCTATTAGTATAACTCTTCCCTATAATGTGAATGAAAACATTTCAAATATCTTTCTTCCTTTCTCTCTTTCTCTCACTCTCTCTCTCTCACTCTCTCTTTATTAGAACGAAATTGTCTATTTTAGTGATAAAAATAATTATTCAAACAAAGAGTTTTTTGGTTTGTATTTCTTGTCTAAAAGTGTTCCCTGACAAAGAATCAATTTTTTCGATGTTATTCAGATTTAATAAATTATTATTCGTATTTTAGATTTTTCTAAAGAAAGTTTCATTGCTTATTTTAAAAACTATAAAATGATTGGCACAAACCGAATCATAAAGTCTACAGTTTTTTAAACACATAAACAAAAATTATAAAATTGCCAATCATTAAAAATACTACAGAGAATAAAAAATGTACTTAAATGTGCACAAAAGACAAGTATGTTCAGGCACAGAATTTTAAGTACCCTACATTTATTTTTTATTTTAAAGAATTAGCTACAATGTAGTAAATAATCTTAAATAAAAACTGAAAAATTAAACTTGAAGTCATTTAAATACTTTCCTGTAGGGTATATCACGCTAGCATAGACTACAAATACTCGGAAATATTAAAAAAAGAAAATTAGAAACAATTTCACCACGTACATACATATAACGATCGTACGTACCTATTAGCCTAACAACAAACGACCTTTCCAAAATCAACTTATTATCTTTCAGATATACACTACACTACACATAACAGTTCTATACACCCTCGTCTAATAATAAAAACAAAGAGTGTTTATTGTTAACACCACTACTTCTAATATTGGCCCCTCTTATCAAGCACTTTATATCTGATAATTAATACGACTGCTATTGATAAAGTCATTGGCTAGCTAGAACAAATTTTTATAAAATTCAATTGAATTATAGAATTTCTAAAATATTATTTAGTTTTAGTCTTCTTCGAAAAGTGATCATTTGAACAGTATGGCCCAAATACGACCATTGAGTGAGGAATTACAAAAGGCAGCCACTGAGCTGTTGGGTGAGGATCCAGCACGTATACCAGCCGATTTGGAAATTTTAAAAACATGGATTAAACAACAGCCCCATTTGAGGGCTAACACAGATGATCAGTTTTTAATTGCATTTTTGCGTGGCTGTAAATACAGCATGGAAAGGGCCAAATCAAAAATCGACAAGTTCTTTACTTTGAAAAGTAAATTTCCAGAAATTTTTGGAGCTACCGATGTGGATGATCCTAAATTTAGAGAAATTTTGAAATTAGGGTAAGATTTCGTGTATCGTAGTAAACGATTTATTTTTACTACACCTAATAGGTTTGAAAGCATTTATTCTATAACTTGCCTTATTTTACAATAGCATGTGGTCGTATTTACCTACTCCATTATATGAAAATGGTCCCCGCATAGGTATTATGCGTATGGGTTTATATTCTGCTGAGAAATATTCTATTGAAGACGTCATGTCAGTGGCAGCTGTTCTACAGGAAATTTTATTACTCGAAGATGATTATGCCAATGTTCATGGTGTCGTATTCATAGGCGATTTTGAAAAGGCTACCATGGGCCATATGTTTCAAATGACTCCATCGGTTGCTAAAAAAATGACGGTATTCTCTGAAGAAGCCGTACCTTTAAGACCAAAGGCTTCACATTTTATTAATACTCCAGCAGGTTTTGAACCTGTATTCAATATGATTAAGCCCATGATGTCGGAAAAACAACAAAAGAGGGTAAGAAAGACATAATTCCTGATCCATTATAATATTTTAAATGTACTTTTTTACAGCTTTATGTTCATGGCAATAAAATGGATTTGTTGACTAAAGAAATCCCTTTGAAATATCTTCCCAAAGATTATGGTGGTGAAAATGGCTCTTTTGCTGAAATCAATGTTGAATGGGAGAAAAAAGTCGATAAATATAGAGATTATTTCAAGAGGAATGCTGAATTTGGTACCGATGAAAAATTAAGACCCGGCCAAGCTATCGACTTTGATAGTCTTTTCGGCATAGAAGGCTCATTCCGTAAATTAAATGTTGATTAAAAGATTTTTACAATATTAAGAGTAGAATAAAATGTTAAGATTTATTTAAAAAAATATATAAAAAACATCTATGATTTGCTGGGGATCATTTCTACAATAATGTGGGAAAGCAATTTTATCAACGTAATCATCGTACTCGTAATTTTTAATAATACTTCATGTAATTAAATAAAGTATGGACGAATATAACTTAGAGTTAAAATTCATGTTTCAAACAAAAGTTTTCATATTTCTCCACAATGTCTCTTCATAATCACTAACTAAGCTTTAATAATTAATCTATACAAGTGTACAAGTTTGCTTTAACGTATAATAGAACAAAGTAGTTCATGTTGATTACATTGAATTGAAGATCAATGTAAAATAGGCGTTTTAAATGCACATAATTTTTACAATCTCACAACAAATGTTTTAAATATTTACGTATCAGTTTCAATTTTAACTTTTAAGCTTAACGTTGTTTCAGATAAGTATGGCTCATATTAAAATTTTGCCATTAGATTTGCAAAAAGTAGCCGAAATTGAATTGGGTGAACTATCGAATAAAGTCGATGAAAATCTGCAGATATTAAAAACCTGGATAGAAAAACAGCCACATCTGAATGCTCGTTTGGATGACCAATTTTTAATACAATATCTAAGAGGTTGCAAATACAATTTGGAAAGAGCAAAAGTTAAATTGGATTTATTTTACACTCTAAAATCAAAATTTCCTCCATTGTTTAATGTTACCGATGTTAATAATGCGAAATTTAAGAGACTCTATAAATTGGGGTAATTATTCATGAATTTTATATTTAAATAATATTCGCATTAAAATAATTCATAAATTTTAAAGATTCTGTGTGCCCCTACCAAAACCACTTGGCGACAATGGTCCTCGCTTGTTATTAATCAATTTTAAAAAAGTTGTAGCTTCGGGTCATATCGATTTAGAAGATTTATTTCAAGTGGTTAATGCCATGCAAGAAATATTTATTATGGAAGATGCTTATGCTGGTATTAATGGTGTTTTATATATTCTCGATTTAAAAGATATAACCGTTAGTATAGCTTCCAAATTCACACCCACCTTTTTACGTAAAATTGTACAATTTTATGAAAAATCTTTGCCTTTGCGCATTAAGGGTGCCCATATGATAAATACGCCAGGATATTTTCATAGTGTTTTAAACATATTGTTGCCATTACTATCAGAGAAACTAAGACAAAGGGTAAGAATTAACACTCACTTCTTTAAATTGATCATATTGAATGAATATATAAAATTTTTTTTTTTCTAATTTTAGATTTTCGTTTATGGTACCACCTACAACAATTTGTACGATGCTATACCCCAAAAATATTTACCCACATATTTGGGCGGTGAGAATGGTTCACAAGAAGAAATTTTACATGATTTTGAAAAGAAATGGTCGTTATATAAGGATTATTTTAAACAGAATATCAATTATGGTACTAATGAATGCTTACGACCTGGTAAAGCTATCGATTTTGATGGTTTATTTGGTTTAGGAGGCTCATTTAAACAATTGACTGTAGATTAATCTTCAATGATATTCTAGAAATATGAATTTAATATTTCAAATTTATATTCAATAAATCTACTGCTCTTTCAAATTCAAATCTTCTTTGAACAATTAGTTTTATTTATTACAAATGATTTATACCTGAAATTCTGAACAATTTTGGCCAACAGTTTAACAAATTTGACAAATATTAATTACTACTTTCAGTGGAGATATTCGCAGATAGTCTTCAATTAATTGTACACTCAACATGTATTAATAACCATGAGTTTCAGTACAAAATATGAATTTCTCTATACAATATATTTGAAAAATTAATTCAAGTCAAAGATACTTAATTTATTTTACATGTATAGTGGTGCAACACATGTAAAAAGTCCAAACATGTCTCTGGAAAAATTTTTTAAAATAAGAATTCATTGATTGTTCAATGAAGTCAATAAAACATGCTCAATTAAGATTTAAATAGAAAAAGTTGTGTAATTTAATAAAAACGCTCTCAAACACTCTCAATATATATTTTAATTTCTCAAAATTACTTATAAAACTACGAAGAAAACTTTTAATTAGTAGTGTCTATAAGGGCAAATATCATTTGGATAAGCCATGTTATTGACCATCAGGCGAAAGGCCCCGAACAAACAGATTTCATAAAATTAGTTTTTTAAATAAAAAAAAATTCTTTAAATAACTTTTTTTTTGTATTCCTCTATACTAAAATATTATAACTGATAACACTTTCCAACTTAAACGAATAATTGTGTATTAGATCACCTTCCCCTTTGGAATGCAATAGAAATAAGTAACGATCAAATCGATTAAACTGCAAAGAGTAAATTTTTGCGTTGAATTTATAAAAAGCAATTATCGCTTAGTTCTCTGGCAATGAAATCTATAAATTATTATAAATCTTGAGATTAAAGAGAGAACAGTCTTAGAGAAAACTGTTGAAAAACTAAACGTTCTAATAAAATATTGTATTTTATATACAATTATCTAATCTTCATTTAAAACACCAATTTTAAAAACAATAACCATTAATCCTATTGGCAAATCATCATTGCACTTTAAAGTCTTAAACAAAGCATGACCACTATAAGACCATTAACAAAGGAATTGCAAGAAATAGCCTGCAACGAATTAAACGAAGTAGTCGAACGAGTGCCACAAGACTTGAAGGAATTTAAAGAATGGATTGAAAAACAGCCGCATTTAAAACCACGAACAGATGATCAGTTTTTAATCAGTTTTTTAAGAGGCTGCAAATATAGTTTGGAAAAGGCCAAAACCAAAATAGATATGTATTACACTTTAAAAACAAAATATCCGGATTTTTATACCATACCAAATATACTTGATCCCAAGATTGAGGAGTTGGTTAGCTTGGGGTAAGAGAGAAACTGAAGATATTACAAAAAAAAGTTTTCATGCATTGTGTGTTTATTTTCTCTTCAGTATTGGCGTTAATTTACCCATACCTTTAAATGGCACAGGTCCTCGCATACAATACATACGTACCGGTCGCTATCCAACCGAAAAGTTTACTTTCGCTGACATTATGGGTATGGCCAATGCCTATCAAGAAATCTGCATGCGTGAGGATGACTACATGGTTATTTGTGGTTGCGTGCAAATTTTGGATATGACTGACTTCAGTACTGCTCACGTATTACAAATGACCCCCTTGGTGATTAAGAAAATGACTACGTTTGCAGAAGATGCTGTACCAATACGTCTCAAAGCTATTCATATCATAAACACTCCAAAGGGTTTTGACAAGGTATTCAATGTATTAAAACCGTTGATGCCTGTCAAACAGCAGGAGAGAGTAAGTTTTCATAATACTTTTCCATAGTAATTGTATATTAAATCCATTTTTTTTCTTTATCAGATGTTTGTTCATGGCAGTCATTATGAGACTTTATATGCTCATATACCACAAAAATATTTACCCAAAGAATTAGGTGGCGAAAATGGTTCTATAGAAGGCATCAGCAAAGAACAAATTGCAAATTTTTCAAATCATCATGCTTACTTTTTAGAAGATCGTATATATCGTGTGGAGGAAAAGTTAAGGGAAAATAAAATAACAAATTATGATGATATTTTTGGTATTGAGGGTTCATTTCGAAAATTAAATGTTGATTAAAATG
>QOCX01000158.1:352530-418471 GCA_005959815.1 Sarcophaga bullata
ATTATATTATTATATTGTATATATGTATGGATATATATTATTAAACACGTAAAAAAGCAAACAAACTTTATTTCACTTAAAAATGGTAACTTTATAAACTGAACTTAAATATTTATGAATTCTTTTGGACCAACTTAGTAATAACACTCTTAACTTCAGTGTAATTTTGTAAGGCATATTCGCCATTTTCACGACCATGGCCAGACATCTTGTAGCCACCGAAAGGCACTTGGGCACATAAAGCGTTGTATGTATTAACCCAGACGGTACCTGCTCTTAAACCCTGAACAATATAGTTGACCTTATCGATATCCTTGGAGAAGACAGCGGCAGCCAAACCATAATCCGAATTGTTCGCTCTTTCTATCACTTCATCCAATTTTTTGAAACGTATAATCTGTTGAACAGGCCCAAAGATTTCCTCACGAGCGATAGTCATATCATCCTTGACATCAGCAAATACAGTGGGTTCCACAAAGTAGCCAGGCAAGCCTTGAGGACGATTACCACCAGCAACCAATTTAGCTCCCTGCTGTTGACCAGTCTTTATCATACCCAAAATCTTTTGCATTTGCTCCTCATTGACCTGAGGTCCCTGTTCCACATTTAAATCAAAGGGGTTACCTACAGTGCGTTTCTTAGCCCGTTCGGCACTGCGTTCTACAAATTCATCGTAGATCTTATCCTCGACAAAGGTACGTGAACCAGCACAACAACATTGACCCATGTTGAAGAACAATCCAAAGTGAGAAGTCTCGACAGCATAATCCATATCCGAATCAGCCAACACAATATTGGGACTCTTGCCACCCAACTCCAAAGTGACACGTTTCAAATTAGTTTTACCTGAAGCTTGCTGAATCAATTTACCCACATCTGTGGAACCAGTAAAAGCTACTTTATCCACATCCATGTGATTGGATAAGGCAGCACCAGCATCACCGAAACCGGGTAAAACATTTACCACACCCTCGGGGAAGCCAGCTTCCTTAACCAATTGGGCAATATACAAAGCAGTCAAACTAGTCTGTTCAGCAGGCTTTAAGACAATAACATTGCCTGTAGCCAATGCAGGACCCAATTTCCAAGCCATCATTAGTATGGGGAAGTTCCAAGGAATGATTTGAGCACAAACACCTACTGGCTCATGGCGAGTGTAGGCCATAAAATCACCATCCATAGGTATAGTTTTACCGTGATTCTTATCGGCCCAGCCGGCATAATAGCGCAAGTTTTTAATAGCCATTGGTAAATCTACATTAAAAGACATGGCATATGGTTTGCCATTGTCCAAAGTTTCCAAACTCTTTTTAAAAGGAAACGAGAATTTATTTCAAATACAACAAATCTACATTAATATAAAATTTTCCAAACTTACCGCCAAATAAACACGATCACGTTCCAATAAATCAGCCAAACGACTTAACAAATAACCGCGTTGGGAAGCATCCATGCGGCGCCAAGGTGAACCCAATCTAATAACATAATATTATAAATAATTATTTATTGCTCTTAGAAATTGTATAATTTTTAATTATTTCAACTTACTTGAAAGCATTTCTTGCAGCTTGTACGGCCAAATCTACATCTTCCTTGCCAGCACATTGAATTTCGGCTATGACCTTTTCAGTAGTAGGATTAATAGTTTCAAAAGTTTTACCCGATTTACTTTTGTGCCATTCATTGTTTATGAAAAGCTAAAAACATACCAATTAACTCTATTAAAGACTTTGACTTAAAAAATGTACTAAAAATAAATATAAATGACACTAAAAACTTATTGTAATTTTTCAATATGGTTTTTGCAACGTTGCTGGGAGAATTCTTATGGATTGTCCTGGTTTAGCATAAAGTGTACCACCTAATATGGTGAATAATATTGCTGATGAAGTTTCGCCTCACTGAAACTTACGAAAAACAATTGTTGCCGTTATTTTATATGGAAGTCGCATAAAGGAATTACTATAATATCCAAATTCGAACGAACACTTTCCAAAGTGAATCTTACGAAAAACAATTGTTGCAGTTATTTTATATGGAAGAGGCATGAAAGAATTACTATATTATCCGAATTCGAACGAACACTTTCCAAGGTGTACATGTTTTTCAACATTCAAAAAACAAGCCAATATATAGCGAATGATACGCATATTTTAATTTCGTTGTAATATTATAGATTAAATCGATCGGAAGATTTATATTTTTTTTTATATATGTAACACATTTCCATACAGCAGCAGATTAATACATTTAAATAAAAAAACAAATTTTAAAATTGATTAATTTCTTTTTTACCCTATACTAGTAAATGTTCAGTTGAGTTAACAAAAAAAAAACCTGATCGTATAATCTTGCTAACAGAAAGACTGACAGAAAACTTAACATATATTTTAATTATAATACTTATTTTATTTGAATACTATTCCTCCTATTACAGAATCGGTAATTTTGCATGTCATGCATAACTTTGTTGTACCCAGCGCTATATAAGCGGACCAGATCAATTGCTTTAAATGGAATAATACAATAACAACCATACAAAAAAATCTAAAATACATCATCGTTCTACGCGTGTGTGCCACCACCCTGTATAAATAAATATGTATATATAAGATATACTATAGATGATACTACACTTTTCATCGTTATTGTTGATAAACAAAAACAAACAACTTCGTTAACTGATAGCGCCGCTACTCATTGCTTTCTCTCTCTTTCACTCTCTCATCATTCATCATTAAAATCCAGCCACCCGGTTTTCATTTCAATTTACATATATACAAACGTTTGTTGTGTAATTTGTTATTGCCGGTATTCTCAAGCAATGTATTGGAATAAGCAATAAAATTTTTAATGTTAAAGCTTTGTTATAAGTAAAATATCAGCCAAAGAAAGAGTGATTTCTGATTCTAACCTCAAGGTCAGAAATGCAGACTGTTTTTTTAATTCCACTCAAATACAACAAAAGTTTAGGAGTTTGGCTAGATCCATACTATACGTAAAACACTAAAAACACTTTATGAATGGTAATTTCACAATTATTTTCGGTTTTCTTTTGGATTTTTTCTTTTGCGTATGTAAATGAATACTTACCCCAGTATAAAGAATTTCTGGATTAGTTTTCGGTTCTGGCATAGAGGCAAAGTTTGCGGAAGCAGCTACTGAGCTGCTTGGCAAACTATTTGCCAGGATTCTGCCGGAATTCTTTAAAATGTTTGTATTTTTCAATAAGCGCAACATTTTCTTTTTTCTTTATTAAATAACTTTATTAAAATAAGGAACAAATATAAAACTAACAGAACAAAAAATTCGCAAACGACTCGGCAAACGTCTGCCGACGAACTGTTTTCTTATTTTTATAATTGCCTTCATTAAAGACTTCCTAAATAACATCTGATACAACAACTAAAATGTTTAATATGTTGACATATCGTAAAGCTTCTGCATATATAATCTTTGAAAACAATTTGAAGCAGATTGTAATAACATTGAGCTTTTGTATATAAGTTCTAAAAATAAACTCTTGTGGGTAATTTTAAATTATAAAGTTTGCTTAAAATTAACAAATTAAAGTAATATTTTTAGAAGAATTTTCCATCAATAATAAATTTCTTGTATAGAATACTGAAAGAGACAATAATTGATTGCACGGTTTTCAAATCTGAACCAATTATATTTTAAATTCTTTTTGAGGAATCTTAACATAACTACATATATTTTTAATATTATAAATCAAATGAGTGAATTAATCGACGTTTAACTTTCTAAATGAACCTTCCATGCCAAAAAGATTTTCAAAATCAATGGGCTTTCCAGGTCTTAGATGTTCATCGGTGCCATAAAGTTCTTCACTTTCTCTAATATAATCTCTAAATTTCATAAAACGCTGCTCAAAATCAGCAATTAGTTCGTCTACAGAACTATTCTCACCACCATAATCTTTAGGCCAATATTTTAAAGGAATAGTTTCAAATAGCTTCTCATAGTTGGTGCCGTAAATAACACTCTGTAAATTAATAATTAGTGTTAATACATACGTAAATATTTTTTACACGTATTTAAAACAACTTACCCTCTTCACTTGCTTTTCAGACATCATGGGCTTTACTAAATTGTAAAATGATTCGAAAACGGCAGGAGCATTTATGGCTATAAAACCTTTTGGCCTTATGGGTACTGCCTCCTCTGAAAATACGGTAAGTTTCTTCATTAAACTAGGATTCATTTGGAAAAAGTGTTCTTTTGTCCAATTGGTTAGATCCATTATATGAATAAAACCATTAACAATGGTATAGTCATCTTCTAGAAGGGTTATTTCACAAGCTGCTTGATAAATGCGCATAACTTCGGTAAAGTTATATTTGCTGGGATCTATGGCACCAGCACGCATTATCATGAGACGTTTGCCATCCCCATTTAAAGGTGTAGGCATAACCAAAGCTACGCCTAATCTTAAATATTCTTTAATAGTTTCTTCACTCATACCCTTTAAGGTAAAAAGTTCGGGGTATTTGGTACGCAAGGCATAAAATTTATCAATTTTTGATTTTGCCTTTTCCAAACTGTACTTGGAGCCACGCAAAAATGCCACAAGCCATTGATCGTCTGTACGAGCTCTCAGATGCGGTTGTTGTTGAATCCAAGTTCTAAGAGTTTCGATATCGGCATCAATACGTGTAGGATCTTCATTGAGTTCTTCTATAGCCACTTTTTGTAAGGCTGGTGGTAATGGTCGTATTTTGGACATGATGTCACCGTTGGCTGCTTTTAATGGACTTGACACTTTAACGGTATTTTATTGAATGAGCCTATTGTATGGATTTTATTTAATAATTATGTGTATTCCCACTTTTTTTATTTTGTTTTTGTTTAAACCTATGGCGTTATTTTTTTTCTGATAAGATTATTTAGAAAACAAATAAAATTAGACTTGATATTACAATTGCTTTATAGTAGACAGAAATCGATATAAGTTAAATAATAAGGTGGACAAATGTTTAGTTTTTACCATATTCTTTAAAATTTTTTAACTTATATATTTTGCGAGCATCGCTTAAATTGGCAGAGAATATAAAATTTTTTACCTTTTTGAACCTTGATCAGTACCATACATAAATTTATTTAAAACAATGATTACTTTATTAATTGTTCCAATTCTTCTAAAACCTAATACTCATCTGAGACATTTTTTAGGTTTTATTAATAATGCCGTCAAAAAGATACCCTGTAAACAAAATGTGATGACGATAATAAAGTATTGGCACTATAGTCAATACCTTTTTAAACTGAAATTTAACAAAAGATAAGAGGTTTAAATATTATTCCAACCTTTTCTATGGCATTTCAAAGCCCCTAATGTGTGTTATAGTGATGGCTGTGATTTTGAATGATTAAAAATTCGTACTTAATCAAAGACTAATCTTTATTCTTTTCCAAGAGGTATGTATGTCAAAGTAATATTCTAAAATTTTTCCAGTTTAGCCAACTCATTGCTAGCAAAACCACTGAAGTTCAAAGGTACTCAAATCTTTACGACGTCATATACCTTTGAAGATCTCTGACTGGCAAGAAACATTGATTGAAATACTTTAAATAAGATTTGAAAAATTCAAAGATATTTATTAAATTTTGAAACAAATTTATATATATAGCACCATTTCAAGTCTTGTTGATCAGTCAATTATCATCACCCTTTATCATATCGGAAATACTCTTATCAACATTTTTGAATATCTTACAAACCTGCACTCTGTTCTATAAAATATATTTACGCTTATGGGTAAATCAAAAAAGCAATCGTATTTAATTTATTTTCAAATTCTTTCACTTTAATGAACAACGTCCAAGTCGCGGTGAATTTATATTTTTCTTTTTCGATATAAAATTGTCAAATCACTAAGAAATAAACAAAATGTCTAAAATACGTCCTTTACCGCCATTTTTACAAAAAGTGGCCACAGAAGAATTAAATGAAGACCCAGAACGAATAGAAGAGCACATACAAACTTTAAAAACGTGGATAGAACAACAGCCTCATTTGAGAGCTAGAACAGATGATCAATTTTTATTGGCATTTTTACGAAACTGCAAATATAATTTGGAAAAGGTAAAAACTAAAATTGATAACTATTATATGTTAAAAACAAAATGCCCCGATTTATTTACCTTACAAACATTAAGTGAAGACGAAATAAAAGATTTATTAAGATTAGGGTGAGTAGAATAATACCTTTCATGTATTTGGTTTTGTTTTTTAAATGAATTATTTATATTTTCAGAGTGAGCATTATATTACCCACACCCTTACATGAAACTGGTCCCAGAATTTTGCTTATACGGAATGGTGTTTATGATCCTAAGAAGTACACATTCATGAATATAATGAGCATAGCTCAGGGCTTAAATGAGATTTTAATGTTGGAGGATGATTATGCCATTGTCAATGGTTATGCTCATATATCCGATCTGAAAAACTGGACAAAAGAACACTTTTTTCAAATGACACCAAGCATGATGAAAAAATTGACAGTGTACTCTGAAGAGGCCGTGCCTTTGAGGCCTAAAATTTCATATCTGATTAATGCACCCGTGATATTTGAGTCCATATTTAATATGATAAAGCCCATGATGCAACAAAAACAAATCGATAGGGTAAGTGAAACAGATTTGAATAATCTTTATTTAATTACTGAACAACGAAATAAAAAATTATATTTATAGATGATTTTTTACGGTGAAAATTATGAGAAAATGTATAAAACCATACCTCAAAAGTATCTGCCAAAAGAATATGGTGGTGATAACGGTTCTATACCGGATTTAATAGTCGAATGGGAAAAGAAATTTTTATCTTATATGGAGTACTTTAAAGAAGATAGCAAATATGGCACCGATGAACATTTGAGATCAGGTGGACCTATAGATTTTGATAGCCTATTTGGAACGGACGACTCATTTAAAAGCTGAATGTGGATTAATGAAAAGACTCTATAAATAAATGGAAACGAATATCAATATTTTAATGGAAACAAAACCTCAGAAGTAAGATTTGTAAAACTTTTTGAAAATGGCTTGCAATAGCGATATCGGAGGTTAAACTGTAGGAAAACCATGATAAAATTACACTCTTTCAGATTACGAATTAAATAAAGAGTTTTACTTACATCTCGAAGTATAAATCTTCAATAATAAAAGAGAATTCAATAAATTTTCGATATTTTAATGTATGGAACGTCATAAAATCCAAAATTGATATTTTTCTATAAAATTCACATGAAAATTTGTCTATTAGTTTCGGTATTTAATACTCAACCAGATCGTAATTTTTAAAATAATTTCCTGTTTCTATACTAGGCTCAGTTACTAACACCTTTTGGAGTTGCGGCAGTGATTGACTGTGTTTCTGTAAGTCAGATTAGGTTTGTTTAGAAAAAAGGTAGTTGAGCAAACTCTAATCGGAGACCAGACACGGTCCAGTCTGAATACCTTCATAAAAGTAGATCCAATCAAGCATATGTACATGCTATGAAAAATAAGATAGGAAAGAAATAGAAATAAGAATAATTATTCGAGAGTCGAGAGAGCAAAGTCATTCCAGTAGGCAATATCAGAAATTCTAGCAGAAGCTAAGTTACCAAGGCCAATGATAAAACTCTGCCCTAAGATTCTTCACCTTAGCACATGAGTTCAGAAATACGGAATATAGTCAACTATAAGTAAGATTACTTGATTACTTGTCTGTTCATTAAGCTGGGCACTGACAACACTTCTAGAGATGTAAAGCGCTATGGTCGCTCTATTTACCCTCTCTATCATGTTATCCTTTCACTAAAGTTTTGGATTCAAAATAACTCCCTCTTAAATAAGAATAGTTGGAAATATAAAAAGTAAATTAAATTCATTTATTATTTATGATGGATTAGATATGAATAAAAATTTTATAAAATTTGTGTAAGGTATTCTGTAATACTATTGACTGACTATGACTTTTTTCATGATTTCATTAAAACACTATGCAACACTTTAAAAATCAATGCTGTCAAGTTTTTAATAACTTTTGAATAAAAGCAGTGGCAACAGTACATATATAGAAATTTAACGGATTTTTGAAAATGTTTTTCAAATCTTGTATGATTCAGCCATTTAGAATATTTACTTTTACTCAAGAAAAATAATGAATAATATTATACTAAAACATTAGAATTATCTAATCATATGCGATTTTTATGTGTTTCAAAATACAAATGTTTGTTAAGCAACATTTTTATATATTTTTAGTTAAATGATTCAATTTAAATTATTATTTTTTTTTTGTGATTGTTGTAGATGGCCACCAAAAACCTTAGATAGTCTATATTTACACTCAAAATAATATGGTTAGTTATAGTTGTAACTGTACCCACGTTTCGTTATCATTTTGATAGGTAATGTCAATGAATTAACTTTTGCTAATGATATATGACGTTATTAGCCAAATAAATTTGTTAATATAGCAACAACAATAACAATTTGTAAAAAATATCAGTCATTATATGTGTATTCTTTATTTGTTTGAGGTAATATAATATAAAATAATAAAAATAAGGAAAAAAAGTACAAAAAGATAATAAACTTGTATGTTGAACTCTCTATATATATTTTAGAGGCTTTCCAGCCCACGCTATACTTAGGCAGTTAGTTAGTTAGGCACCTGCTGTGCGAGGTGTTGGTTGTAAATTTCGTTTTAAGAAAAATTGTTTAACAAGTTAATTGAAATATTAAAAAAAAATAATAATAATAAAAAGAATTTCACGTAATAACAAAATACAAATAAAAAACAACACAAAAAGTATGGAGCTTATATAGTACATGCGAGTATAATATTATAATTTGAGTTCATTTCGTTTAACACCTGCTAGTGATGCAATTTTTCAATACACTTCGCTATCGTGGTCCGTTATTCTCTCTTTACCTTCAAAAGTGTCAAATGTGAATCATTGCTTTTGATGCCATAAACTGATAAGAGTTTTAAAACCGTTAATATTTTAAATTATATTACAACACACGTTCTTTTTTAAAATCTAATCGTTTTATAAATTTCAAATTTAACTTGAACTTGTGATAAAAAAAATTGATAAAAAAAAATAGAAGCCGAAAAACTTTCTTGGGAACATCTGTATGAAAACATAATTAATTCTAAAAAATCCCCCGCTTAAATCTAAAAATAATTGATAAACACATTATGAATTTTGTTTTTCTTTTTAATTTATTGGAAATTTGATAAGCTACAAGCAAACAGACAAAGCAACAATATTACAAATATTTTACAAAAAAATATTATTTTTTTTTTAATAAATTTAAAAAAATAGTCTAAAAATGAAGATTTATTTAAATTTTTCGATTACAGTTAGCATTTTAACGTTTTTTTTTATTATTACTTCGACCTTCAATTTTTTACTAAAATTTTCTTTTCCGACCAGCCTATATTTATTGTCGGCATATTCAGCATATTTTCGCGTTGACTTTCCAAAATATTTTACCGTATGGCTAATTGTTATGAGTGTCATTAGAACTGTTATTTTATTGATTTTACTTAGTTATCTAAAAAATATGAAAATATTGTACACTTAAAAAAATTTTTCGTAAAATATTGTAGTTTCAAAGTTATGCAAATAATCCAGAAAAGCAACCTCTGGTAGTTAAGACCAAATACTTAGACCTGATTATTGATTCGAAAATGGCAGGAGTTTAAAACATTTAAGCGGGGATGTTCGACGCTTGAGGTTGGTTCTTTGACAATACTTTTGTAGATCTGTTGGATGTCTCACAAAGATAGCGTACCAATTGACTTAATGACAGAGATATTACAACAGCAAATCCTGTATACCCTAAATCATCTCATTACTACGTTTTCGATAATAGATTTAGAAATGTTATCCTTTAGACCATTGTACGGTGGTTAAAGAGTTTAAATATAAATTATAGAACTGCGTTATTTAGAGTTAGGAAAAGACTCCTTGGTAGACCAAGATAATTCGTAATTTCCTTGAAATCTGTTTATAAATATTTAGATCAATCTAAAACTATAATAAATTTATTAATCTAAAACTATTTTTTTTTAGTGTAAATAATGCGTAAACAGCTAGTTCTTTTTTTTATTAATTATCCTTATCTATCTAATCTGATGGTGTTTTTTACAGACAATATTCTTATCGAATTGACAGAAATATAATAAAATAATTAACCAGGAAAAAAACACAAACAAAAAAATCAATTCATCCTCAAACAGTAAACGTGTACAATAAACTATTCCATTGCATTTCCACGATAGAGTCCGTATAAACCAATTACATTTTTAAAGCATTTGTTTAAGAAATCGCCTATAAGAACTTTGTTATCAATAAAATAAAAATAATTGATAACTTTGTGTGTTTTGGATTCTATTTCAGATCGATATGTCCAAAATACGCCCTTTACCCAAAAAGCTAGCGATAAAAGCCCACGAAGAATTGGGCGAAAAGCCAGATCGCATTGATGAAGACATACAAGCATTGCGTGAATGGATTTCCAAGCAACCGCATTTGAAAGCACGCACAGATGATCAATTACTGGTGGCGTTTCTACGTGGTTGTAAATATAGTTTGGAAAAGGCTAAACAGAAGATTGATAACTTTTATGCCATGCGAAATGCGGTACCCGAATTGTATAAAAATCGTTTCGTAGATGATAAAGCTATAGAAATATTGAGACAAGGGTAAATTGAAAAGAAAACAAAATGAAAACATATAATAATAAAATAATAACAAATTTGATTACTTTATGCCACAGCTGTTTACTACGTCTACCCAAACCCTTAAGCGAAGACGGGCCCCGCATACATATTTCCCGCTATGGCATGTACGATACAGATAAATTCAGTTTAAGCGAAGTAGTTAAAGTAGGTACCATGCTGGGTGAAATACAATTCCGTGAAGATGACAATGCCATGGTTATGGGTTTTCTAGAAGTCATAGACCTTAAAGGTGTCTCTGCAGGTCATATATTTCAATTTGATGCTGCTTTAGTTAAGAAACTAGCCGTTTTAGGCGATAAAGCATGGCCCTATCGACCTAAAGGTTTTCATTTTGTAAATGCTCCAACAGGCACTGAAAAACTACTATCTATAGCCAAGAGTCTTATGAGTGAAAAGATCAAACAAAGAGTAAGTTCTTTCAAATAAAAAACTATAATAAGAAAGTAATTTTAAATTATTTTCCTATAATTTCTTAGTTCCACATACATTCAAAATATGAATCCTTATATGATTATATACCACAAGATTGTTTACCTGAGGAATATGGTGGTAGTAATGGCACAATACAAGATGTTATTGATACCTGGGAAAAGAAACTGTTGGAATATAAATCATATTTCGAAGAAGAGGCTCAATATTGTACGAATGAAAAATTAAGACGTGGTCGTCCAGTCAATTCGGAATCATTATTCGGTATTGAAGGTTCTTTTAGAAAACTAGACATTGATTAAATTTAACAGCCGGAATGTAAATTTACAAAATAAACTTTTTTTAAAAACAAATTCTTAAAAGAAAAGTTATCTTAAGTAATTATTGGTAAATAAGACAGGTAACGTTAATGGGTTTATACACACTTATTATTATCAAAAAATTTGGTAGTGTTGCAAATCAACACAACTAAAATTTAATTACTGGCAGGCAAAAAGTTGAAAAAAACCACTTACAAAACACCGTTAAATAGCCAGTGTACCATTTAACAACAATTTATCTGAAAATCTTTAAGGAAATTTCCCAGAGGAGACATTTACCCGTTTTATACAAAAATGTAGTTAGTTTTCTTCTTAAAATAATTGTAGTTTTGCCATTTTGTTAATATATTTATGGGCTTCATCATAATAAGGATTTGATTCTTCTCTTACTCTAGCCAACCAATCACGAGTTTTTGGAAACTTTTCGGATACTTCATATTTACAAAGTTCTGTAACAAATTGGATTTCAAATTTATAAACAATGATGCTATATATATATTTATTTTAGTTAAAAACTTACTTGTTTGCTCAATTTCACTGGCTCCAAACAAATCGGCTGCAGTTAATTTTTGACCAGCTAAGAAATTTGTTTCTTTCAACCAAATTTTCTCTAACAATTCTAATTGGTCTTCCATTTTACTAATAAGTTTGGCATCGTGTTCGGGAGTAGGCTTGTCTGCCAAACCATTTAAGGGCATTAGCCAGGCACGTCTGAAATAATAACCGCAACCAGCACGCAAAGTTAAATGATGCCATGACAAAAACTCATCAATACGTGCGCGATTAAGCAAATCTTTTGGATATAGCTCAGCACTGAATAAACCTTTGTCCGCCAAATATCTGGAAATTAAATTAAACGATATGAGAAACGTTTTTAGTTTTCAATTCAATGAGTAATTACCTCAACATGGCCACCGATTCCGATAAATGGAAATCACCATCTACCAAAGCTGGTACTTTTTGGAAACGATTGATCTTTTTGAATTCTTCCGTTAGCTGTTCCTCTAAAATGTGTTAAAACATTAATATTTACAGCATAATTTTATTCATTTAATAACTCACTTTTTCTTAAAGCCACTGGACAGTCCTCAAAGGGAGTTTTACTCATTTTCAAGCCTATCCATAATGCCCGTGAGGGTTGGGAAATAAAATCATAATATATTTTCACTAATTTCGACATGTTTAAATATTGGAAATAATACTTTCTGACGGAAGAATTACATTAACATCTGCTTCCCTTAAGAGCCTCTATTGGTCTAAAGTTCATTTAAAGCTTTGCTATTTAGTTTATCAAATTTATAACTTTATTATGTTGTTTTTTTCTTTCTCTTTGTAAATAATTTATTAAAATTATCTCTTTTTTATTTATTTGTTTTTGGAACACTTAGGGCAGCACAATACTTGAGAGACATTCAACCATACATAGAGCTTTTCTCTTTTTCAAATTTGCGAGAATAGTAAGAAAACTATTTTCCTCTAGGCCATTTGTAGAGGCTAATAGATTACGAATGCATTAAAATTCTTTTTTATATTAAGGACATTTTATTAAGGTTTAAAATTCTTTTTACAGTCTTTGGGAAAAAATAAATTTTAACACTTACACAATACTTCTGCGATCAAAATGCTTCAAGTCTCTAAGGGATTTTACGCACGAAATATCTAAAAAAAATCCATAATAATGTCTATCCTTAGGAAAAGTATAACATTTACAAAGAAGTTCAATTTATGCGTCAGATTTTTTGTAAATAATTTTATGGCCTTCATCGTAGTAGGGATTCGATTCTTCTCGTACTCTAGATAACCAATCGGAAATTCTTGGGAATTTCTTGGACACATCATATTTACAAAGTCCTAAGAGGCAAAATTAAGTCATTAATCACTATTCTCTTAATTTCAATAAAGTCACCATCACTTACTAGTCTGTTCAATTTCACAGGCTCCAAACAGATCAGCTATTGTCAATTTATTACCGGCTACAAAGTTTGAGTTTTTTAACCAAATTTTGTCTATTAACTTTAAACTATGCTCCATTTCTTTAATCAGTTTATCAATACCCTCCTGAGAAGGCATATGAGCCAAACCATTAATGGGTAAAAGCCAACAACGTAAGAAGTAAAAGGCACAGCCGGCGCGTACATTTAAATGTTGCCATTCCAAAAACTCATCCACTCGTGCACGGTTTTGTAAATCTTTAGGATAAAGTTCAGGACTGAATAAGCCCTTCTCTGACAAATATCTGTAATTAAAAATATTGAATTTTATTAGAAATTAAATCGTAAAACTGTTTAGAATTTTTAATACCTTAATATGGCTACAGATTCCGATAAGTGAAAATCGCTATCTACCAATGCGGGCACTTTTTGAAAGCGATTAATTTTCTTATATTCTTCCGAAAGTTGTTCTCCTATTAATAGTTGTATGATTAGATAAACAGTGTATATACATATAAAAATAATAGACTTACTTTTCCTTAATGCCACTGGACAGTCTTCATATGGTGTTTTACTTAATTTTAAACCTATCCACATAGCTCGGGAAGGTTGTGACATTAAATCATAATAAAATCTGACCAACTTGGACATTTTTTTTAAAATTATTTCCCTTTTTTATATTTGTTTACTAACAAAACTAAACCAATTTATTTAAGAACAAACGAAAAAATATTATACCGGCCCACTAAAAAGATCTTCTGGTCTAAAGTTCATTTAAAGCTTTCAATTGTTTTGCCTTTATCTCTGCCTCCCAGCTGTTCTATGTTGTCTCTTTAATACTGAGGTCGTTATTATTGTGGTTTGGAGATTTGGGGCTATCTCCAAACATACATATAAGGATGCCAGACATTTAGAAATCGAGACATACATTGGTAAAACTCAGAATATATGGAGAAAGAATAATAGACAGGTTTTAACATTAGCCAATATGAAGTATTAGTCTATTCATAAAGGAAAGAAGGCTTTTATAAAACAGTATGTAAAATTGGCTATATAAATTGCATTGCTACCAAACGCTCCATTGTAATATGTACTTTGTATTCTAAACTAAGCAAAATTATTAAAGCTTCAGTTGGTAAAAAAAGCTATCGAAAAGAGCTGCTAGAAAAAAGCTAAAGAGAATTGCTCTTTCTCACTGCTCTTCATTATTATACACTGAGAGAATTTATTGTATTTTTTATTGTACCTAAGTGTTGATTACAGAAATATTGTATTCAAATTTAAAATTATTCTATAAATTAACCCCGAAAAATTTTATTACTATTAAGAAATACATTATTTTACAAATATAACTTATTGTAATGGAAACTCTATTTAAAAATCTTTAAAATATACCTATGTTTTAAATATTAATAATTACATAAACTGGTAAAGTTAATCAATATCTAATTTGCGAAAAGAACCGCTAACACTAGCGCCAAACAAACCTGTAACACTGTTCTCTCCTCCTAGACGTAAATTTTCATCAACACCATAGTTTTCATCTTCATCGAAATAGCTTTTAAAATTGTTTAGGACTTGTAAATAACTTTTCCCATAGTCTTTTAGAGAACTATTATAACCACCATATTCCTGGGGTAAATATTCTAAACCAATAGCTTGTTGTAAAGATTCCAAAGTAGCATGTATATTCAACTAAATTTGTAATCAAAAAACTGTGTTAATTCTCAACAAATCTATTGAAATGAATTATTGCTTACCAGTTCCTTTTGTTTCATGACATTCCGTATAAGACCCAACATTATTTGTACTTCTTTGGAGGCATTAATCACATGGGTGCCCTTTAAATTGGTGGGTATACCATTTTCCAACATGGCGGCCATTTGTTTGAATAGATTCAAATCGAATTGTTTTAAAAAACCAAAAGGTATTTTAGAGAAATCAACAATTTCCATCACACCAGCTATATTCCAATTGTCGTCAGTATTTATTTCGATTTCGGAACGCATAACATGATAACGAAACATATCGGCTACTGTGTGAAGAGTAGGATTAATATTAGCCATTATAGTTAAGTGAATACGAGGGCCACCAGCACCTAAAGGTTTCGACAATGTATAAAATATTCTACAAAAATTAAAAAATATTATTTTTTTTTACTTTGTAATAAAAAGTATACTTACTGCGATTGAGCTATATCCCATATTTTATCATCAATACGATATGATTTAATAAGTTCTTTAGCGTTTGATTTGTAGGTGTAAAAGTAATCAATACGTTTTTTAGTATTTTCCAAACTATATTTACAATAACGTAAAAATGCTATTAAAAATTGATCATCGAGTCTTGCCCTCAAATGTGGTTGTTTTTCCAGCCAGCTACGTAAGGCAAACAAATCATCATGTATACGTGATTTAACCTCATTTAAATCCTTATGAGCTATCTCAGCTAGTTCAGAATTTAAAGGTCTTATTTGAGCCATGTTAACTTTCTTTTAAAATTTCTTTTCGTTTTACTTTAAAATCGAAATAAGAACTGATTCCACTAAAAGCAATTCTAAGTGGACAAAGCGTTAAATGTAGATATAAATTTTTTGTAATTCTTTATTTTTTTTGTGATAAGATATCGGCGATTAATAAGCACTACAGACCAACAAAAACAATTTTGTTTTATATCGATCGCATAAATTGTTGCTACAACAAAAAATAACCAGAATTTTTAATTTTTTGCCATGAGTTTTAGCCAATGAATGTTTTTTTTTCTTTCTCAAACAAAGTTTTATGATAGAAAGAACAAAAATTAAAAGTTTAATTATTCCTTGTCAAAGCTTATATTTAATTTATTTAGATTTTTAACTATGACCTATGCTAACACTTTATTTCAAACGAAAATTTGTTACTAATACGGGATGAATTCTCACAGAAGTAAGATGAGTGTGATGATTTGTCTCCTCTTAGCGTACAAAAAAATTAATTATATTTTTGCAAAATTCTTAAGCAATTTGGCAGCCTAGACAGCCATATTAAACGGTTATCCAGACAAGACTTATTCAAGTACCTTTGAAACAATTGCAAAGTTGAAAGATAAAATTCGATTTGAAATAAATAATAATTTCAGCAAGAGAATATTTCTGTGTAATGGCATGTACTGAGCTACCATTATTACCATAAATAAACTATAAACTTGAACTTTATCATATTAAACCATGTATTTGTATTAATCGAATCTTATCAAAGAATCCTGTGTATTTTTTAACCAATTCTAAAAGGGTCTTATCTGAAAACAAAATAACAGCACTGGGAAATAGGCTATTTATTATCAACGACAAGTTATTCCAATAAAAGACAAACATTTCTAATTGACATTCACGTGACGAGAAACGTTAAATTCATGTTAATTTTTTAATGAAAATGCTTTTAATATGATTTTCAATTTAATGACATTATTGAGTGATTTCGTGAAAATCTATGCAAATAAGCAGGTGTCAATGACAAAATCTTATCAGTTTATGTAAATGTTTTGCAAAAAAAAAAACAGCAAAAAAGACAAACGCTTTAATAAATGTTAATAAAATGGAAATAAAACTACAGAGATAATATTTATTATACGAACGACTATAATACGGTCCGGATCAATATGGTATTAAACGCTTAAAATTGAAACTAAGGAAACGAAAAAAAAACCATGTCTGATGAAACCCAGGTATTAAGCTTAAGTATATACAGTATTTGATTTATTTAAAAACAGATATAATTTTATAAAGTATTATTGCTTTAAAGTTTGATTTTAGCAAATGGAATTTTCCTGAAGATCGTATTTGGCTGCATATACCTGAAGGAGAAATGATTGCCAAAATCTGTACCTTTATACCAGTTTTAATATTTGGTTTAATCGGCAATTATGTTATTGTACGTTTAATAGTCTTAAATCGTAGTTTGCGCACCCCTACCAATTTAATTATAGCCAATATGGCTGTGGCCGATTTCTTAACTCTACTTATTTGCCCGGTTTTATTTATGATTAATGATTTCTATCAGAATTATATGCTGGGCTCGGTGGGCTGTAAAATGGAAGGTTTCCTAGAGGGAGCATTCCTTATAACGGCTGTTTTAAATTTATCTGTCGTCAGTTATGATCGTTTAACAGCTATTGTGTTACCATCCGAAACTAGATTAACTGTAAGAGGAGCGAAAATTGTTATATTTTTAACTTGGCTAGCAGGCATATTGATAGCTTTGCCATTGGCTATATATCGAACATATAAGGTAAGTTTCAATGCAGATATCTTAAGTTAAAATTTAATAAATAGGTTATACAAATTCATTAAAACACTATTTCAAAAATGGCAGAAATCTTATTAAAAAATAAAAATAAATTGCATAAAGTGGAATCACTTTGAGCATAAAATATTAGCTATAAAGTTAGGCGATGTTTAACTTGCAAACCATAACATCGATTGTGTCACTGCCAAAAAGATTACATTTCTTTCAATGTTCGTAATCCACTATTGGCTAAGAGCATGCCATTATTAATTAGATTTGAGGTAAACAGAGAACTGAAAATGTAATCGAAAATCAAGTTTGCAATACATTCTAGTTCCGAAAAGTTGTGACCAGTATGTACATGTATCAGTTCTTGTTTTATTTAATCGAGACTTTATTTCAGCACTACAGTTATACATATAATAAATCATGAGCGTATATACGATCTGTATACGATAGGATTCCCCTATGATTTTTAAGCAATTGTTGTATATATTTGTATATTATGGAGAATTTTAATTCGTATCTTACAAAAGTGTTTGTATATATTTAGGTACGCCAATGGAAAAATTTTAAGGAAATGTATTGCAAAGAAAATCCTCAAATTTTACCCAAATATTGGTATGTTTTAATTACCGTTATGGTTTGGCTGCCTTTAAGCATAATGCTGATCTGTTATTCGGCCATATTTTACAAGGTAAATTCCAATGTTTCTAAAATAAAAACTTCTTACATTTTAAAATTCAATTCTTTTTTCAGTTGGATCGTTATGAGAAGCGTAATTTAAATCGTGAACATCCTTTAAGCGTTTCCTATAAAAAGACCGTAGCTAAGACTCTTTTCATTATATTGATAGTTTTTGTGGCACTGCGTTTACCATTTACTATACTGGTTATATTACGTGATAAGATTATAGCCAACACCAATAACATGGTTAATGGTAGTTTTCGCATTTTGTGGTATATATCACAGTATCTTATGTTCTTAAATGCTGCAGTAAACCCTGTTATTTATGGCTATAAAAATGATAATTTTCGAAGAGCATATGACCAAACGCCTTTATGTAGATGTCGTAAGAAATCTCAGCCTGCTAATGGCACAAGAAAAGTGCCTACAGTAAGTAGTTTGATGAATTAAACAGTTTTTATTTAAAAAAAAAATTAGAATATTTCTATTTTAGCCAAATAATCGGTTTTGGTGTCAAATGCATATAAATTGGTTTGAAACTCACAGCTGTTGCTTTTGTTCAAAATCTGAAAACTCTTCAAGTCTTAAGCGGAAACATGAACAACTTTCAGTCGATGTGCTAAAGTATACCAAAGATGAAGATGGCTATGGAACACATTCCTAATACTGTAGATAGTAAAGTATTTATTTAATAATATTATTAAGTCTCGTTATATATCCCAACAAATATCATCAACAATATATGTATTTCTTAAAATAAATACGCATTTAAAGTCCAAACGGAATTATAATTTTAGAGGCAAAAGAGCGTTAGCTCTCCCAAAAAAATATTGTAAAGAGACCCCTCTGTATAATAGACATTTTTATATGGCACCTTCTTATATACATACATACCTATACTATTGGAATTCTTTTATAAAAAACAAATAGCTGAAAGAACAGTTATTATTGCAGGACAATCTACTATACAATTCTGTAACTGTGCTATTTGCAAATCTTATGAACATATTGGAAATTAATATCGCATTAGCATATTAGTATGCAATCTGTTAAGATCGTAGAAAGTTTTTAAAAACATAAAAGAATGTGTTATAAATTCAATTATTTATTAAATTTAATAATAATAATATTTTGTACAAATTTAAAATGTTTACAAACATTTAATGTTAATTTTCAATATAATTATAACTTACAAGTGGAACCTTTTAACACACAAATCTATAAAAGAGAATTAAATCAGTTCTTTGATAAAGGTAAATGCTTAATGCTCAATAAAAAAAAAGTGGTTTACATTTAAAAAATATCATTTATTTACAAATTTTATATCATTTAATATCTTGTGACTTTATTCAAAACCAAATAATTCCTTTTTCATGTAGCCGGAATTGTGTTGTTCCAAGTATTTTATAAACAAACCCATATTCATAACCCCTTCCTCATTTTCCATATCATCGCAGAACAATTGCTCTTTGAAACCCTCAAATCTACGTAATTTATTCACCTTTGAACGGGCTTTACGATTTGATTCTACTTTACAAATCATAATTTTTTGCCAGCGCATAGACTTGATTATGCGCCAAAATTCCTGAGTACACTCTTTTAAACCCTCCACACATATTATACCCGGTTTGCCCGGGCGACTAAAGCCCGTTAGGTCCAAGTTCCTTGATTCATTAACTATTTCCTGTCTTTTTGTTTTTGATTTAATATGATGTGAGTATATCCATAACCTTTCAAAATCAACCAATTCGTCTTCAGCTTTAGTATCCTCACATATTTCGGTTGACTCAAATTCCTTGTTGTCCTTTTTTAATATGCCTTCGATTTCATCTTGCATCCAGCTTAAGACTTGAAAAATATAGGCTTCCGATTTATCCATAGTATTTATAAACTGTTCTATTGTATTTTTGAGGTAAGTCTCCTTATTTTTGCTTAGCAAAGGTGTGTGTACAATGATTATAGCATTTTCCAAAGAGGGATATAAATGAGGCAATTCTATGCGTACATCCAATTTCGTTTTTCCTTTAGCATGTTGCACTTCCAGTTTAATACTATAATCTAATTGAGATTTTAGTAGAGTGGTTAAATTTTCAATGGTGGGATGTTGTAAAAACTCATTGAAATCACTTATGACACCAGGATCAAAAATATGCATTTCACCCGGTGAACAGTAAATCGAGGATAGCATATCGACTTCTTCCAATTGTTTTGTAATACAATCCCTATACAATTCCAATTGATCGCACATAATCCTTAGGGATAAGAATTTAAAAAAAAATAAAATTAAGAATTACAATTTTTGGTTTTTTTACAGCTTCGTTTTCTTTAAATGGTTTCGAAAAAATAGAGTCCATACCGATTCCATTTCCTATAGATATATGTCTATTCAATTTGGAAGGTATCAAATATGTCTCCGCTTTGCATAACACGAGTAATGGAATCAGACATTTTGTGGTGCTTAAAATGGTGGTAAATATATTGAATTCGATTTGTAATACAATTTCTTAATATATTTCTCTACAAGGATAAATCTTACGAATTAATAGCTGATATACCCACCCCTAATGGCATTGCTATGGATTGTTTAAATTTTAACAATAAAGGCTACGTAGCAATAGCTTTCAATCTAACTCAACCAATTAGATATGCTAAGGACGGTTCACCTCTTTATGAGATTGCTGGCAATCATTTAAGACCGGTTCAATATTTTTCAGCACAACATCTATTGTCTGTTTATTTAAGACATAGTGGTAACGACTTTTTCTTGCTGCACACCTATACCAACTCTGAAGATACACCAAATCTTTACTGCCCCTATTTCAAATGGTTTGGTACCAGCTTTAACAATATGGGTCACATACCCTGTAGTAATGCCCGCCAATTGGCTCCTTTCTCCATAGACTATGAAAGCTATGTGGCCGTAGCAAATTATGCCGATCAAAGTGGTCGCACAAATACGTATTCAGAAATCTATAAATATTCACGAGAGAAGAAAAAATTCCTACTTTTTCAAAAGATCAAAACAAATGGAGCTGTGGATGTAAAATACTTTTATGTACCCTATGACGAATCCAGAAGGAAACATTTTTTGGTGTTTGGTAATTCTGTAACAACAACATCTATGACGAAAAATAAAAAAACTAAAGAAGAAGGCAAACATTTAGAAGCCGATTCTATTTTCTACGTATATGATAAAGGTCAATTCATACCATATCAAAAGTTATCTTTATATGCCGTAAAGAAATTTTTACCCGTACAGGTACATATATGTGTGAAGTTTTCCCTTTTTTGTTTGCAAAGGTTAAAACGTTTGATTGTTATCCTTAAACAACTTCTTTATTCAGAACATAGAAGCTGAGAAATTTATTTTATTAGTAGCCTGTACGGATCAAGATATAAGAATTTATAATCTAAACGATTGGAAATTTGAAGAATCGAAAGTACAATTTACCGAGGGTGCTTTGGGAAAGGGTGTATCCAATATGCGCATTTACCGTGAAGATGATAAAAGCTATTTAATCATAGCCAATGAATTAATGACTGGTAATGATACCAATATCTTTTTACCAATTTTTAAACAAGAAGAAGATGCTAATGCCTTAAGACAGCAAATAATCGATTGGGTCAATCAAGAAACTCAACGCTTGAAAATGTTGAAAATTAAAGATTTAAAAAAACGTGTGGAGGTGAATATAACATAATAAAGCAAATTATTTGTAGCATAATTAATGAAATTAATAACTTTAGGAGAAATTAAAACGCTTAGAGCAACTGGAACATTTGCCTAATCTAAAAGATATTCCTCAAGCTAATATCCATACAGTTACAACTGAAAAGGTAGGTTTTTTTTTCAGAAATTGAAATGAAAATTGCAAATCTTGGTCTTTCTTTCTTCCATATTAATAGTTAGTGTATCCAAAATTGCAAATGTATAGAAATTATTGGACTACTTTGGACTACATAAATCAGGCCTTGGATAAATTAGATGAACAATTCAAACCAAAGCAGCGTTTAATACGTAATCCAAAGCTTCCAGATTCAAATGAGAACACGGAATATGTTTATGAAACATTAAATGTTAAAACTCTCACTGTTAATGAATCCTTAAAAGCTAAAAAGGTTAATAAGGTTGCTGCAGAAAATCCCATATTCGAAAATATAAAAGCTGATAAAATAATTGTTACTGGGAAATACAATGAATCCACTAAAGAAAGATTTAATGATATGGAAGATATTATATCTGACAATGAGAGCACGACAATAAGAAATTTGAAAATCACAGGAAAACTTAATGAATATCTATGGCAAGATCTGTTTAATAACACTTTGAAACGTAAAGCAGATCTACAATTCCTTAAAAATTCAATACGAATTCAAAGTTTAAAAACAGATACAATTGTAGTGAATAGTGATAAAGTGAATGAGCAAAATTTGGGAGCCTTAATTCCTATCGATAGCGGCAAATATGTAATAAATCAAGATATACAATTTAAGGCACCTGTGTTAGCCAGTGAGCTTATCGTCTTGGAAAGGTTAAATAATCTGCATGTATCTAATGGCCATCTGAATGTGTTACTGAAAAAGTCTAATCATACACAAGTTATCGAGGGTGTAAAAAATGTTACCGACATTAAAGTTTTACAACCCCTAACTATTGCCGTAAGTTATAATAATAAAAAATTATTCTATAATAACTTATCTTAGTTACAAAAACAAAAAAACTTTACAGGGACATCAATTGGGATCAATTTCTCCTTATAAATTTATAAACGAACCCTTGGAATTACAAGGCAACTTCATGATAAATGGCCATACTTTTATAAATCACCAGATTCATACTTTAGATATTATAGACTTAAAAGAAAAATTATCATTAAAACAGATTTTGGCTACGGGCATACGAATGGATAAAAATTTGAAAAATGTTAATTTGAAATTTATTCATCCATTAATGGTTAATAATTCTTTGATTAGATTTGTGAATGGTCATAATTTACAAAGATTAATAAAACTTGATCAAGATGATATACAAATTATAGAAGGAGAAAAAATCTTCACTGGAAACTTGGAAATTAAAAGAGGCTTCAGTGAAGTAAAAAATTTAAATGGTGTAGATATAGAAAAATTACAGCAGAATGCCTTCTTAAAAAATACAAATCAAAGTATTAAAGTGCCTATAAAAATGGGTAAACTAACAGCTAACAGGTAAATTTAATTCAAGTTAAGTAAATAGTTACATTTCATTTTTCTATACACGTTTGTAGCATTAAGAGTCCTGAAATTGTTTTAAACAATCGAAACCTCTCTGATTACTTTACTTTAACGGGCAATCAATTAATACAAGGCTCTTTAATAGTTGATACATTCAAAGCCTTTAACCTTGAAGTGGAGCACTTAAATAGCAACAGTAAAATATTTAATCAACACATAAACGACATCTATCAACACAAATCACGTAGTATTCCACTTGAAAGCATATTTCAAGAAAATCGTAAATTCCATGGCTCAATATATGTACAAAATCTTATTTTAAATACCACAATCAATGGTAAACCTGTCGTAGATATAGAAAATCAACTGCTGCAATTGCAAGGCAACATAAAATATGTTGGCGATTTTAAATTTAATTATGCCATGAATGTAACTAACATGACATTTCAAGGCAAATTAAACGATATTTTAGCCCAAGACTTTGGTAATTGTTGGCTGCAAAAGAAGGCCGAACAACAAATATTCACAGCTGGACAAACGTTTGCAACATTGCGAGCTGAAGACGGTATACAATTGCTAAACAGATTGAATGGCTTTACTATAGACGATTTTTACAAACAAACTTATTGGATTAATCGAGATGAATATTTACAAAATGTAACTTTTGGTAAGTTACTGGGAATGTTTTTGTCTTTTATGTTATATTCATCATTATACTCTTTGAAGAAAATCCCATTGAAATAGCTGGTTCTTTAACTACACAAACCATTAACGGCTTTACCGTACCTCATGAAATACTTTTTAAGGATAACAAAAATTCTTCTATTGTTCTAAACTCTTTAATAATTGATAAAGATCTAATAGTGGAAGGCAATATACAAAACATAAGCTCTATTAATGATATAAACCTTAGACAGCTGCAAAAAGTATTGGGTGATCCCTCTGAGAATACATTATATGTTGAAAATGCTTATTTCTCGCAAGCTATTCCTCTTTATAAAACCTTAAATAAGCATAATATTCGACAAACTTTGGATGCGGTATGGTTATCTAATGAGAATGTTATACTGCCACATCATGTGGAACTAGCGGATGCATATTTTGAAGGTCTATTGGAATTAGAGGTAATTTCAAAACTTTGTTTGTCGGACTAATACATTAAAAAATCTATTTTTAGGGTCCAATTAATGATATAAATTTAGATTATTTAAGAGAGAACTATTTTAGTAAAACTAAATCCCAAGAAATTTCCGCTGAAATTGTATTCACCGAGGGAGCTTCTTGCGTTAAGGATTTAAATGTAAATAAATTACACGTATTTGGTAAACTTCTAGAAGAGGAGAGGTGAGTTATGTTTATAGATATTTACATAAGTATATAAAGCTATTGTGACTCCAATGGCAATATGTTTCGCACTTTCCATGATAAACCATAATATCTAGATTGAGCGTACGGTTTCCATAAGATCCGTTCTACTGTTGGCATTACTCTCAGAAAGATGGCACAAGTCTATCTGGCGATTTGGTGAGAGTAAGGTTACATCTGTAAATATGTAAAAGCATTTTGAAAAGTGTAATACAGCGCACTTATATCAGAATTTATTGCTGTTGATGTTAACAGTAACTGCTTTCGAGTCATATCGAGCTTTCTTAAGTTTTGCACTATATGAATTGCTATAGGCGGGATACCACTAAATGAGTTTAGGCTAAATTCAGGGTTAACACAAAATTGACATTAATATTTATATATAGAATTTACTCTCTCCTCCTACACATAACCTATTGGCCTGTTTCCAACACTGTATAAGTAGGAGCCAACTCAATAATTGTAGCTAAAATGTTACATTTTTAATTTCGATCTTGGCTCGACGTTTTTTATTTAAAGTTGGAACATATTCACATTTTTTGTGGAAAAACAAATCCAATGCACTTTATTGTTAACGTTTTGAACTATTGGTTTTGAAATTGAACAGCTGATCAGAAGGAATTGGACGGTATTTGGCACGTCTTCACTTAGTGTTTTAAAACTTGGCAAATAAACAAAATTTTTAAAGCATATCGTACCTCTTAACTTGGAACTAAAGCGAAACTAAAATGCTGAAAATTTTTAAATCTTAGTAAATTAGTAAGGTAATAAACACAATATAAAACGTAACAACCACTCCGCAATGTTTACAAAAACCGAAACAAAAGAAAACTAAAGTAAAAGTGATGCCACATTTGATTAACGTAAAAGAATTGCCATATTCATATTTTATTATTACAAATTACAAAATAACCATGTAGAAATTTTTAATTCAATTAAACAGTATTTTTTTTTTTTCAATTTGAAAATAAAGTGGTACACTCTTCGATTTTAATAAATTTGTGCAAAACACGGTAAAAACTTCAGGACCCCATATAATATCTGGAAACTGGACATTAAACAGAGCAATTGTACTAGGTCACATAAACAATGTCTTAATCAATCAATTAAACTTGCTTAACGATATAGTCCATAATAATTATCGAACACAGCCATATGACATAAAAGCTTTCAAAATATTTAAAAATGTTGAAATTGAAAACCTCTATGCGGATAATTTAAGTGTGCTCAACAAAGTTACAGTGGTCCAATGGATACGGAATGCGGTCTATTTATATGAAAATTTTACCATCAGAGGTGCAACCAGCATTGACTCTCTAAACGTGTACAACAATCTTGAGGTTATTGGTAGATTAAATAATATTATCTTTGACAAACATAACTTGCTATTAAAGGATGTCCACCAACATATACCGGGAAAGATGAAAGTCATAAGCTATTTGCCCAAAGAAAAACGTTTTCTAACCAATAACATTGAAAATTTATATACGGATGTTATAAATCAACTGCATATACCCACATTTATGAAACAGCTAGTATCGAAGAATTTAAATACGGAACTTAAAAGTCATTTGATATTTAATCAAACAGTAAAGGTGGAAAGCTATGAGGGTCCTGAAGGCTTTTTAACACAAAATCAATGGAACGAAAGGAATATTTATAAGCAAGCGCGTTTAACTAGCGACAATATGGAAGGAAATAATAACAAATTTTTGCAACTTAAGGACTTGTTAAGCGAAGTTACCAATCGTAAGTGCTTTTTATTTTTTGTTGGTATTATTTAAATTAAAAATATATTATTCTTTTCGATTGTTTTAGAATACTCTTATAAAATAGCATATTTTGATATTGAACAAATTATTGAGACAAAATCTGATGAAATGTTTTTTATAAGTCTGAAAATTAATTCATCGATCGAGAACATTTTAATTGTATTGGATATGAAAGAAAATAATAGCAGAGTATACAAATGGATAAATGAAAAACAACAATACGAGGAAACTAATGGTAAGTTGAAAACCAAAAACTGTTTTATCTCATTTATTACCGTTAAAAATTAATTTGAAATCAAAACTGTTGATCCTTTCGTAAACATGAGTACATGTATGTACGTAGTGCATTGAGAAACGGAATGAAAATGAAACACAATCACACTATAAAAATCACCAAACAAATAAAATCGCGGCATTTTTTGTACCAGCGTTGTCTTTACGGGCACTGGGGTAAAGGCAATAATACAAACATAAACAAATTGTATGTACTCTCAGAACACACAATTTAAAACGAGTTATCAAGGTTAGGAATTTGTAACGCCACTGTCTACAAAGTTGCCATTTAAGCGTTAGCATCTCAAGGACTGAGATAATAAAATTCATTTCTTTAAACCTTATAACTCAATGGTCAGATAAATTTTATTTAAAAAAACTTTAGCTTATAAACTAAAGAAAACTTTTAATTTTTTGTTCAAAGTTCAAAGTAATTGAAAATTTAAATGGAATTTTCAGCCTTACCACGACTGTTGTAGTCGCCACTGTATTTATACATTTATTGTAAAAGATAAAACATTAAGTCACTGATCTTTTACAACTACATATGTTGACATACTACGACAACAACGATTACAACAGACATATTAAGGCTAATAGATCTTTTTTAACATAAAAACACAAAAAAGCAGACAAAATGTATAAAAATGTAATACAGAAAATTTTTTAAAATGTGTATAATTACTGATCTACAACTACAGCTATTAAGCAAACTACTGTTCCAATTCTTCACTTTGTATGTCTAAAATGGCTCTTAAAATACCCACTTCTAATTTAGCCGCCGAACGGGGGCGTAAGCGGTTCATGACATTGGCAACATACAGGCCCAAGGCTTCATGACGCGACGAATTACAGAGATTTTTAAAGAATGTCGGAGGCAATGAATTATCAAAGTTGCCCAGATTTATGATTTCCGATGTATTGGCCACTTTGCCGGTGAGAGTAGCGCCATTGACGCCATTATTAGCATCGAAAATAATATCATTGCGAAAATCAATGTCCTCTATACGTGGTGAAAAGCCATTAGTAGAAGCAGTCGAAGCTACTGTGGCAGCAGTTGATGATGACGGACCTCCACCGCCGGTGGTTATGAGACCGTTAACAAGTCCGGTGGATGAAGGGTTTGCTGGTATTGTGATAAGATTGATGCCAGAAGTGTTGGCAGCATTTGTAACACTAGCCACCGTTGTCTGCTGCTGTTCACTGCGATCTTGTTTAAGTTGCAACAACTGGGCCGTGGTTGTATGTTGTCTTTGTGGCGATGCAGATTTTGTTCCTGGTGAGTTATTGCTTGCTGATTGTGGTGTATTCTGGTGATTAGGCTTCTTATTTAGTGGTGTTGAGGATTGATGATCTTCCGAAAGTTTGCGTTTCAAAGAATCTGGCAATTGTATAGTTTTACCAACTTCTAAGCCATGTATGGCGCCAGCATTGGCAGCATTACGACCTAAATTTGTTAAAATTTGTTTATATTACATATTTCAATAATTTTTTAATTATCTTTCTTACCACTGATTTTCGCTTGTTGATTTTTGAAATTTTGATTTACCAATGAACGATTCTGTTGATTACTGGTGGTTTTCTTCATGGTAATACCTTTCTTTTGTAAAGCGGCAGCCGTTACTGATGGAGTCTGCGGTGTACCCATGCTGGTATTGGTTTTCGGTGTATTAGCAGCCAAAGTGTTTAGCACTTTTGTTGAAGGTGTCTTATGTTCAGCCTGTTGAGCTGAGCTTGTTGCCGCAACCTGCTGGCGTGTCATGGCCTTAACCACTGTTTTCTCTTCCTTTTCTGGTGATACTGAAGTATTGTTCGATTTTATGGGGCTTTCACCCTCTGAAGCCGATTCACCAGACTGCTGTTGATGACCATTATTATCCTCCTCTTCTTGCACTTCCAACATTTCATATTCTTCATCTTCCTCCATGGCTACATTAGAGTCTCTTCGTTAAATGAAAGAAAGAAAATAATCACAAGAAAATGTTTTTTGTTACCAATTCAATACAGTACAATACTAACTCTTCCTTTGTGCCTGATTTTGTTTCCACCTTTTTGTGTATTTGATCCATAAGACCAAACAACTTCCAAGCCGAAGAGTCTTTCAACTTTTCTTGCTCATACTTTTTCTGCAAAACCTTAAAGATCGACCGAGATTCATGCACTTTTATAAAAAAAAAACGAAAAGTAAATTTAAAACTTTTTTGTATTTTATTTCTATTAAATTACCAGATAAATTGCTATTATTTCCCACTCTAGACCAGGCATCATCAATTTCTTTTTTTGTGGCGCCTTGGTAATTGGGATGCAATACTTTCTCATTGGCTATATCGCCCAAAATTTTATCCAATTGTATGGGCATCTTTAATTTATATTCACAATTTCTGAGAATTTGTAATTAAAATTTTGATTTTTTTTACAAATAATTACTTTATTATGAAGATTTTTGCAACAACTTTCTTCGTTTTGCTCAAGACAATACAATTTTTTTATGCCGCTGCGCTTCGTTATTGCGTTCTTCACTTTGTTATGATTTTTCGCGGCATACCACAAAATTTATAGAGTCGTATTTACAGAAAAATGCCATCTCGCATTAAAATTATAGTGATGCCAACCCAACTAAAATGTTGTAACTGTTACCTTTAATATATATGCTATTCTTAATAACGTTATTTTAATTTTTTCATTTATTTAAATAAAATTAAGTGCGAATATAGTGCATATAAAAATAAGTGCATAGGTCTTCAAGAGTATAAAACTCTTATTATCCTTTTATTAAGAATTCATATGTTCTTATTAGAAAGATCTACAAGAAACAAAACTAAAAATAACCAAAATTTACTATTATTGAATCCATTCAATTGGCATTATAATCTTCATCACAATAAAACAACAATTATTTTACATTATAATTAATAACATTTATTTTAAATCCGTTCGTTTTCTATCTTGATTTATACACAATTTATATTGAACCCTGGTAGTCGTATTACCGTATGCTACTGAGTATGGAAATTGTTCAAGACCCGCACAAGCTGCCGAATAGTTCCCCCTCCGGTCGGCTACCACTAGACCACCGCTAAAATCTGGATAAAATTTCAGTATTCTTTGCATGCTTTTAACAGCGGCTTCTTCTGGCGTCAAACCCTGGCGTAAAAATTCAACTGCCAATAAAGAGGGTAAAAACCGTATCATTATATCGCCATCTCCAGTTGCTACTGCAGCCCCCACCTCATTATCGGCATAGGCACCTGCTCCTGGTATAGGGGAATCACCCACCCTACCGGGAATCTTATGCGTGGCACCATTAGTTGAAGTACCAGCAAATATATGCCCTTTCACGTCAATCACTATCATACCAATAGTATCGTGATGCCACTGATCCACCTTATAGTAATAATGTTTCTCCCTCGGAGACGACCATTTATGATGTGGTTTGTAAGGACCGCAATGTTTACTTTCATCTGGTATAACATTTAACCAAAAGTTGGGTTGACAATTATTATTACGCCAATCTTGCCAAATTTTCTTTGATTTTGCCGTAGTTAATGATTCTCGTCGAAAACCTAACATTTCAGCAAAATTACTAGCGGCATCCCCTACCAGCAGTGTATGTTTGGTATGTTCCAAAACCATTCTAGCCACTTTAGCAGCAGATTTTATTTGTCTTAAACTTCCCACAGCTCCAATATTCATATTTGAGCCATCCATTAGCATGGCGTCTAAAGTTGTTTCGCCATTTTCATCCGGAGAACCACCATATCCTACTGTACCATCACACTGTTGTTCTTCGCAGGTAGTACAACCCACCACCAAAGCATCCAAGGCCGTATGGCCCTGAAGCAAAGTAGACCAGGCTGCTTCATTGGCCTCTTGAAAAGCCCAAGTATTTATAACTAAAGGCAGTTTATTGTCGCCAACTATTTTAGGCACTTTAAAAAGTATAATTAAAAGAAATACTTGACAAATCTTAAAATTCCAATCAATAATTAACATTTTCTTAAAAGTATGGTTAATATTATCCCATATATATAAATATAAACAAAGTGGCTCTTATCAGTCCACAAATGTCATAATAAAAGGGCTGCCGAGTTTTAAAATTCATAAGAGAATAGGAGAACGATGATACAATGCAAAGTTAGGTCACAAAGGTTTAAGTAAAAAAAGATGAAATTTATGTTATAATTACTAGTTTATTTAATAAGACAATAGAGATTTTTTATTTAATAAAATAATAAGGATATTTTTCATTATATAAATAAACATTCATACATCATAAATTTTATATTTGCAGATTTTGAATGGTTACCGCAGGATCCTGTATCCCTAAAAATTATTCAGAAACGATTTGAATTGCTCCAACCAGTGAATGTGGATACTTTGAAAACATTTTTAAATCGTGATTTTAAAAAGATATATAAAGCTCTCGAGAATACCCCGAATAGGTATAACAATTTTGAATTTCTAAGCGAATCTTGTATTATATATCAAGAGCTGTTGTCGAGATCTATAGTATTAACCAATTATTGCTTAGACGCAAATAAGGAACATATCGTAAATTTGCCAAATAATACACAACAGGTTTGTTATTTTTTTATCAACAGAAATATTTCAAACACTTTTTTTACATTCTACAAATAGGTTAAACACTTAGCAAACGAGTATATGGCCTTGCTTACCGACAATTCTGTCCTAATTTACAATATCTTTTCAAAACCTGCCAAATTATTACAACAGTTATCAGCATTAAATCCTAAAGAAGTAGCTTCTGGGATTTTTAGCGGTAGGAGTTATTTGGCCATATTAAATACAGCCAAGACCAATACATTACATCAGGACTTTGTAGAAATCTATAGGTAAGAGTAAAGGTTAATTTAAAATATTTTTTAAATTATTTTTCGTATTTATTTCAGATCCATAAACTCTTCTGATTTTATTCTATACCAAAATTTAGAGTGCCTTCAGCCATGTTCACTTATTAAGTTTTCTTATATTGACAAATCCAATGATTTTCTTCTGCACTTAAGAACCGATTCACCTACTGCTCCTTATTTGGTTTATCAATATCAGGGAATTTTAGGCTTCCAAAATATTTTATCGGACTCTATATTGCCCAATAGAATAAAAAATCATGTAATTCTTAAACTATATGGCATTGACCAGTACTTGGTGGGTCTTTTGAATGAAGAACATGTTACATTCATAAAAATTGCTTTAAAACGTATTTTGTAAATATTTAACTTTTAAACTATTTCGTTAATATGTATTGTAATATAGCAAATAAATATAATTTAAAATTTGTTAACAATCCAATTTTATGACTTTTCTTTCAAAAATTCTGACTTAAATAAAGATTTATCAAACACGTTGTCCACAAGAAAAAACATAACTCCGATAAGATTTAATGCACTTTGTTTGACAGCCTTTTCTCCTATTGTCCTCCTAAAAGTTTTTAATCCAAATGATAAAAAACAAACTTCTCACTGTTCCGTTTTACTTTTTGTACAAAATAAAAACTTTATTTTCTTCCTCCAATAAAATGGATATTACTTTTATTTAAACCTAAGCCCGTTTTAAAACAAACAATGACATTTAAACACTCCCCGTAACACAAACCATTCCAATAAAATATGATTTCAGCAAGCGATAAACATTATTGGAAGGGTAATGTTAAAAGTGAGGAATCTAATCATCGTTGGATTCAACATTTTCGGTTTGCAAGTTCTTGAAAGTGGGTACGGGAACGAAAGTAACCAAAGTGTACAATTTGTTGGGAGAATCTTCATCATCATTACGGCGACGAGCCAAACGTACACGTACACGGAAAGGGGTAGATCTGAAATCAACAAAAGATAAGGTGAAACATTTGTTAATATTACAACTCAACAATCAAAAGGTAAACAATATCTATCCTACCTGATACCCTTGGACCAGATGTGCTTGTTCAAACGGGTGTCGATTCTGACATCAGTGGTACCCATTTCCTTTTCGGCAAATTTACGGATTTCCTTAATAGCACGGGGGGCACGCTTTTTGAAGCCAATGTTGTGGACGCGCTTGGCCAAGTGAATGGTGCATTCGCGGGTGACCACTTCATTGATGGCAGACTTGTTACGTTTTTCACCTTTTGTTTTGGCCATTTTTATTGGTATCACAAACTTATCCGCTATTCAAAGTCCTAAAAATAGCAAACATTTTCGTTTAGTAATATTTTTACTTTTTCACTTATTTTTATTTCACTAAACACAATCAAATTCTAGATTGAAAACATTCGAGTTTTGTTGTGTATTTACAGAATTTTTAATTCACAATTTTTTACAAATTTTATTGACAAGCCAACACAATTTTGTGGTATATTTATACATGAACATGAACTACACATGATATTATTTAACATTTTATTAATTATTTTATGATTTTTTGGATGAAATTGGATTTATTTTATAAAATTTTATAAAAACCAACCTATCGGAAATGAAAGCCTGACGTAAAAGAAAGGGAGAACTGTCAAACGTCAACGCCATTTCATATTTGACATTTCTCAATATTTGGCTTCAATGGTGCCCTCTATATGTCATTTTTTGTAACGTAAAATCAACTCTGTACAAAAGTAAATTACAATAGATCTAAACAACAAACATATATACATGGTAAAAGTAAAATATTTATATATGCTTTAAAAACATAATTCAGTTCGCATATGCAAATTAAGAAAAAGGAGATATAATTATATATAAAAGATGTATTCCATAACTTGTGAACTAATTCATTAAGGTTTGGTTTACATGACTATTGTGAATTGTTTTTATTATATAAGCTGGTGTTAAAATTAAAATTCTCGACACATTTATTAACAAATTATTGCAAGTAAAAAAAATATAAAAAATAATAATTTATAACACAAATGTTTAGAAAAAATGTAATACAATTTTATTAGTTGCGCTTTATTTACTTAAAGAATATATTTTAGTTATTAATTTTGGCATTACTGTTTATGTTGACCCTGTTTTAGTAGATAAATAAAAACAAAACATGTTCTCCACCATAGGTGAGCTGAGATTACAGATTTAATTGAGCTAATTTTGAAATTTTAAACTTTAGTATGCTTAATTGCGGTGGGGGCATTATGGGGTTGCACAAATCCGTTTATAAAATTGGGCAGCAAAGGCATTGACAAAGTTGAAACCGGTTCTTCTGCTCGAAATCTATGGTTGGAATTAAAAACCGTGGCTTTACGTTTCAAATATTGGGTGCCGTTTTTACTAAATCAATCCGGTAGTGTACTATATGTTTGGACTTTACAAACTTGCAATATTACTGCAGCTGTACCAGTGGCCAATTCCTTAAGCTTTGCATTTACCGCTATAACGGGCTACATGCTGGGTGAAAAGATTCCCGGAAGAAGTAAGTCAAAAGGATTAAAGAAATTGGAGTTGAATTTAAAGTTTTGCCACAACTTTCAGAAATTATTATTGGGACTTTGTTGGTATGCCTTGGATCCTCTTTAATGTTATACGATCAAGTAACCAGAGCGGACTTGATCTCAAAAGTTATTAAATAAAAAACAATGTAGAAAGTTTAACAAAATATCAAAACCGTTACCATTTATTTTGTATTGAACTTAATCTATAAGGCTTTGTGCACGGCATCAACTAAAGTTTCCATGCTTATTATTGGCGTTTGTGGTGTTATGCCATGACCCAAATTGGCTATATAACGAGTTTTGCCAAATTTGCGTACCATTACTGTTGTTAACTCGCGTATTTCCTCTGGTGTTTTATACATATCTTGAGGATCTAAATTGCCTTGCAATGTAATATTAGGACCAACTTGTTTACGTGCTTCCTCAGGATCAATAGTCCAATCAAGACCTATTATTTCATAGCCCAATTGAGCCTGTTCAGCTAAGGAGTGACCAGCACCCTTGGCAAATAAAGTCTAAAAATAAAAAGAATTTTAAATAAACCTGCATTAAAGTTTTATATACTAGTAATACTTACCATGGGTACTGAGGGAATGCTTTGTTCAGCTAAACGTTTCTTTAATTTTTCACTAATTTCCTTAATATAAGGCACACACCATTTTATAAAGTCTTCCTTGGATAAATGCTCTGCTGAAGACTCGAAAACCTGCAAGAGTTGAGCTCCTGCCTTTACTTGCATTTCTAAATAGTCAACTATAGCATCAGTAAGCATTTGTAAAAGTTTTTTAGCATCCTCTTGATAGGCTGTAAGCCAATTTTTGGCCTTGGACATGGTTTTGCTGCCGCCACCCTCTATCATGTAACCCATAAGTGTCCACTAAAAAAGGATAAAATAATTACAAATTGCTTCAAACGAGTATAATTAATTTCGCAACTAACAGGAGCTCCGGTAAAACCTATTAAAGGAACTTTGCCTTCCAATTTGTGTCTCATCATGGTAATGGCGTCGCCTACATATGTTAGACGTTCAACGGCTCCTTCTGGTGTTAGTTTAGCCAAGTCAGCGGGGGTAGTTAAAGGTTCTGGGAACACGGGACCCTAATTAAAATTTTCAATTAAAATACATAAATGTAGCATATATTTCCATAAATTTATTAACTTACCACACCTGCATGCATTTCCACTATCATACCTAATGCCTGCGGTATAACCAATATATCCGAGAATATAATAGAGGCATCTAAATCGAATCGTCTAAGTGGCTGCATGGTTACTTCGCAAGCTAATTCCGGTGTTCTGCAAACTGTAAAGAAATCATGCTCTTTACGTACTTCCTGGAATTCGGGCAAATAGCGGCCGGCTTGTCTCATTACCCAGACCGGTACCCTATCAACCGGCTCACCGCGAGCTGCTCGCAATAAATTGTCATTTTTTAAAACGGGGAAATTCTGTTGGGTGAAATTACATAAAGAAATTTGTATAAATGAAAGAATTATAAGAATTTCTGTGATTAACCGTGTTATTTTTTCTTTAAAAATTTTCATTTTACAAGTGATGTAATTTTAGTTCCGTTTCTATAGTTCTCAACACACATTCTTGTTTTTTCTCACCTTTGCATCCTTCATGTCTCTTTTTAATTTATGTTTTATTTATAAATATGAGTAAGAGTTTTTTTCTTTTTACTAAGTATGCATGAGTTTGTATAAATTAATTTCTTTAAGTATCGTTTAGTTTTAATGCTTATCAAAGATTAAAAAAACAATTATTTTTGCAGTAGTGAATTAAACTGTCTGCAAAAATAACGCGCAAGAAAAAGAACGAACAAAGCGTAGTTTTAAAAAAGCGTTTTTAGGAAATCGAAATAATAAAAACTTATATCAAATTTCGTTATAAGCATTGAGGGATATAAATGCCTGCTTAATGTTTTTAAACGATTCAATAATTTAATATTTTTTCTACATTTTACACTCCACTTTGGTACCATGCAAATTATATATTAAAAACGTTACCCCGTCCGACAAATTTATTGCATAACCTCACACATAAACAAACGCAATCAATGTAAGAAAACCCACCACACCACTCCTAATAAACGCGCCCTTCATAAACTTCTTAAACAAACAAAAACCAGACACGATAAAAGGATGTGCGAATTACAAACGTTTATTTTTCGTTTGTAGTTTTTATTTTTAAAGGAACGTACGAATTTTTTTGACTACCAACCGTGTTGCCAGACACATATGGGTTAAACACTTGAGATTACAACTCTGTAGTTATTTCAATGCATTTCACAGAACAATGATGACAAACAATAACAAAATAAATTAAGAAATGTAGGCAGTCAATAAGCAAAAAACAACAACAACGAACAGCAACAAAGAATAAACACAGAAAATATATATTCTAAAAAACAAACAGAAAAAACAGAAAAGCATAACAGATAACAATTACAGAAACTGCAGTCGTGTCACAAATAACAGCGATAAAAGTTATCAGAAAAAAGGCGTCAAAAAGAAGAAAACAAAAAAGATAATCTGTTAGAAGAGGTAATTAGAACTTGTATTAAAATTATTTCAACATTGAAAACGATTTGCTAACAATAATTTTTCTAGCATTTTTTAATTGGACTATTGTGAAATACACAAACCTTAAGAAATATGGCTGATGAACAACAACCCAATCTGTTAGCTGGACATCCACCGGCAGGTGAGTAATTTTCCATTTTTTGTTTTTTTTTCTCAGACGAGCTGTTTTTTATTGCGCATTAAAAGTCGTACTCCAAAATATTTGGCAATTACGCTCAAGTGTTTGTTTTGGCAATGACTAAATAAATCATCATTATGTTAAAATGACCTTCAATTGCTTCTCCAGTGGAGAGAGTGTTTTGTTAAACTTATTAATAAATGTTTTACATTTTCAATGATTTTCAATGAAATATTTCAGTTAAGGCTGGTGGTATGCGTATTGTACAACATAAAACACCCAATCCAGAACGTCCAGCAAAAGATGCCGAGGATTGTACCGGTTTAACAGTAAGCTTTTTGTATATATTTTTCTAAATATGATGTAATTTGTAGCAATTTTAAAATTATTTTTCTTAAAGCAACCCGTTAATGTTAATGCCATGTCGGTGAGTGGAGCACCTGTCAAGGGGAATTCGGACTATACACCTCAAGCTGCCCAGGTAGCCCACAGTCCCAAGCCACCAGCACATGTGGCTACAAAACCTCTTATTCATATTCAACAGCCTCGCAAATGAATCATGATGCCTGTGTTTTCTAAACTGATGGTACTTGACGAAGGGGTCTTATAGAATCCTACTTTAAGTATGACCGGCAGTAAAAAGCAGTTGAATTTAGAAGTATAACTTCTCTATCTATCTCTCTCTATACGTGTGTTTAATTGTTTTGGAAACTTATTAATTAACTATTCACTAAGTAAAACACATTCCTTGTTTTATATGTCATAAAAATGTTTTTTTATTTCTTTATTGCCGTCTCTTTAACTCAGCCTTTGTTTATTTAGTCTTTGCAGAAAGAAAATAGCATTTATTTAATTGAAAAATAATCACTGTAATTATATATGTTTCCGCTTAGATTTTTTAAAATATAAAGTTTTTTAAAATTATTTTTCATATCGTAAATACCGTGTTTTGTTTACTTTTATACATGCCTTTGTATTGTAGAAGCAGCCGTAAAGTATGCTTTGTTGTATCTATTTCAGTTTACATTTTATTTTGTTATATTTGCTTATAATTCCCATTTTCTTTTTCTTTACTGTTTTACTTAAATAGAGGCTTTGTTTAACGGAAGGGTGCCTCACTGAACTTCGGTGGTCCGGGGTGCAGGCTTCAAACCTGTAGTCGATTAACGTCGAAGTGGTTCGATTCCACCTGGGAGGCGTTTACACGTTTATTTAATCAATTTTATTTATTTTATTTTTCTAATTAATTTTATTTTATTTTTTGTTCTTTACCACTTAATTTTTGTTTAATACTTAAATGATTAATTTTAAATCGATAAAAAATTATCTTTCGAGATACTGGGGCTTGTGTCTTAGCATATGCAGTATGGATGGAGGTTTTGAAAACGGCTAGTTATCTAACAAAGCTATTGGACAAGGTGCAAACATGGTTGTGTCTCTTTGGGTACATCGGATACAAGCCGGCGCTCCTCTCAGGCCTGAGTGCAAATGATTGTAGGATTAGTTTTCGTGGAGGTGTGGTGTTGGTAAAGGGAACGGCGGCATGATGCTTTTTAAAACTAACGAATAGTTTTATTTGCCATGTCTGAATTTTGAGAGTTGCCAATTTGCTCAGAACATGTTTACCGACTATATGTTCAAGTCATGCCCTCTGTTGCTTGCAGACAGTTAGCAATGCCGTGGTATAGACATTACACAGTCATGTAATTTTTATAGACCGTAAAAGGTGGAGACTTGCACTGGATCGCGGGTCTATTTTGTGGATAGTCATTAGGCTATACCTTAAATATCTTGATGAAAACAGCGGTAAAGATTGCGATCACCAAGACAACGAATCTGATCTTAGAATAAGAAACTGAAACTTGAAAGGAGTTGTTTTAAGCCCGGGTTCATCAAGCCTACTTAATATTTTTTTCAATTCTCTTCTGTATTTGGGTTTATGCTCAAACGAAAAACTTTTGTTATAAATTTTCAACTTTGTGTGGAATTTTATGGACAAGAAAATAAAGGATAGACAGAAAAAAAAATTAAACTAAACCGCGTTCATACTTTTCATTCACTTTTTTCACTCGCATAAAAACTCAAGCCTTGTTGTATCAATCTTAACGTGTGTATGTAAACCCAGATTAATTATTGCTAATCCAAAACCATTTAAAGTAATAAAACTCTTGTATTCTCGAATTAAGTAAAAATCTTTATTGTCGATTAGATTTAAACGGAAGAAGCAGCGTTAATAACCCAGGAACGGAGTTCAGCAACATTGGCGTAGACACCAGGGTAGTTGGTGTAAGCGCAACCGTAGCCCCAAGATACAACACCAACTAAAACACCATTGGATACTAATGGACCGCCAGAGTCACCTTGGCAGGAGTCCTTGCCAACAGTGTAAGCACAGATCATGCTAGCCTTGATTTGAGAACCATAGCCGTAGGTGGAAGAAGCGCATTGAGTGCGTCCAACAATCTTAAGGTTAACGTATCTGAGTTGAGCAGGAATACTGCCGCCAGATGAGGTGGTGCCCCAGCCGGAAACAGTAGCAGCTGCACCATTAGCGGGAGTAGAGGTAGCCAAACCAATTGTCTTGATGTTAGATGACAGAGACAAGGAAGAGCTCAAGCGTATGACGGCGATATCGTTAACTTTGGTGCTGGGATTGTAGCCTTCATGGTTTTTGAAGGCAGCAACAGCAACCAAAACACCACCAGAGTTCCAGTAAGAAGAACCAGCACGGACTTTCAATACGGAAGCAGATACGGATTGTAAGCAATGAGCAGCAGTAACAATGATTTTAGAATTGTAGATAGATCCGCCGCAGGAATGAGAACCACTACGTTGAAGGGAAATTTGCCAGGGATAAGAACTGATGGTGGTAGCAACACCGCCTACAATACGTCCATCCAATTCAGGCACCTGGTCTGGCACCATACCCTCGGGAATGGCAGCTCCTAAAGCACAGGCAATAGCCGACAACAGTATTACAAACTTCAACATGTTGATGTATAACCAACTACTGGTTTATTCATCCTATAGGCACCCAATTTATACAAATTTGGTCTAAATTATACAACTAATAATTTCTATACTCCATATAGCATAAAGATAAGATTTATGGACACCATTTTTTAAATAATAAGACAAGAACTCTTTTTACTCATCAGATAAGATATTTTATATACGTATGTATAGTTATATACATATCTACGTATTTCCGCAAAACATTTTGTCTTATAGAAATTTCAAATTAGAAGAGTAGTGAATATAACATTTTCAAGTATGCACACTTAGAGGAATAATACGTATATGCGCGGGTATTACTTTGCATTAAATTATCAGCTGATGTTAAATACGCACTGATTTGGTTTTATTATAATAAATAAAATCTAAATATAAATCACTTAAAATATTTTTTAAAATGCATTCTGCCAACAACAAGCAACACAAAACATATTGATTTTCAAAATTTCATTTCATTTCAATGTATTCCATATATGTACACGGTTTGTAAGTCGATATTATTATGGAATCCATATAGGGTAAGTTGTATAACAAGATCTCAAATTCCCTATTGAACCTAAGGATATGATACCATTGTATTACGCGTTATCATGTTATGAAGGGATGAATGTGGTATTGGACAACGGCACTGGAGTAATACATAGTATCAGCCGATATTGTTTGAGCTACAGCGAGCCAGATTCACGGGAATATTACAGGCAACGAACTAATATTGTCCAAGACACATTCAAACTCAATCACAGTTAATCAATGTGGTGAGTTTTTAATGAACCTGTAAAGCTCTACAAAGAGTAGAGATACAGCAAACTTTCTTTGTATATAGACAATGCTGGAATGTGACAGAGGAAATGGTTTATAGTCTCACTAAGGCAATGATCAGTAATCACCCGTAAGAATATGGATATGCAGGCCGTAGCGGAGAATTTTATTGAAACCAAATGGTGTCCTACAATCATAGACTATCCATTATCTATCGGGTTAAGGTAGTGGTAGATTCCAACTTCATCTGACTTGCGGCTGAAGGAGACACACTACATGTGGCAAATGTCTTCTGTATTTAGCAATTTCGTACCTACTATACCATATTATAAGTTTTTCATCATCATATAGAACAGTCTAGATGAAGGAGACTATCCATGTTTTGCTCCAATATCGATGTGGAATGCTCGATTGCTATTCAAGTTGGGAAGAGCTCAGAATTTTGTATCTTTGCCTATGCGAAACAATGCATAAGAAGTTAGCCATGAGGACAACACCAATTAGACTTTTACATGGACATTTACGGATTTACTTTTGAATTTTTGTTGCTCGTTACCTATTTATTATTCGTTTAACCGTTGCTATTGACAATAATTATCGATTACCTTTTTGAAGAAAATAAAAATATATTTTCCTTGTCAAAAATAATTGAAATCCAAATAAAATTTGTTAAAAAATAAAAGAAAAGAAAAATGTTTACGCCCAATATCGAGGCAAAAATAACGGCTGAAGAATTACAAAAATTACAGGAAATTTGTTTGCAGACCTTAAAGTCCGGTGAATTGCATACACTGAGAAACGATGCGAAATTAAGGGCTGTCAACACAACCAAAAGTTATGATGAATTTAAGTAAGTTTTTTAAAGATTTCTTAAGGTAGACAATTTGCATGCATAAGAATTTATGTACTTCTCAGGGACATTGTGGATGCGGCTCACTTAAGACCGATAACAAAACAGGATAAAATGAATGCGAAAACTAAGAATCGTCTATGGAATTCAGCGGCTAGGGAGAATGAAGAGTAAATTCTTTCTTAATTTAAAGAAAAACAAAAAAAAAAAACAAACAAAAACCAAAAAGAATAATTCAAATAAAAATGATGAATGAAAAAATATTCCACAATTTTGAATGTTGAGTACCAACGTGTGTCAGCGGTATTTAAAAGTTTTAGATACCGTATCTTAAGTACTTTGGTAAAAGAATGAAACCGAAGCCAACTTAATTAACTACTACGTCTGAAGTAAAGGACTGGCAAAATACAAGAGATAATTAACGTATATTAGGTGTAGTAAAGAGGAATCATTATAAAAAATTTCCTACATAATAAAACAAACACCGAATCAAATCTTAGTAACCATCAATCTTGATTACCATTTACCTTGTGATCCAATTTTCATCCTCAGTTGGGATAGGTTTCGGCAATGGGTATATTCAGATGCGAATCAGCATTAATTCGAAGCTGGAAAATTGATTAAACTTATATTTTATCCCTTTATCTTAAATTGCTTCCAATCACATCTTCAATGCAATCTAAATAGTATGTACATAACAATAATCTGTTCTGATTATCCTGAGGTTCTGGGTCTGACCCTTGCAGTATAAATCAATATGTTGTGTTCTAGCATCAGTATTATGGTCATATTGAAATAGACGTAGTGTTTGTTGTGTGTTGTTGTGTCGATTAAATTACTCACGACAGCTAGGAATCGATTAAGTCCCTAACGAACATCACCTTAATGTCCGTTCTCGGCTATGCATGTCGGACATTTCTCAGGGCAATTCGGATAGTTTTCCCACAGCGATATATATATTCTTTCTTTGGCCGATTTGAGCTGGTAGCGTGCTTCATATAAGATTTCAAGTGATCACAATGGATGGACTTTTTATCGTACGTAGTGGTTTACTTCTATTTGAGATGTAGAAGCAACATTTCTATCATAAGCAATGTATTACAATGTCATTTATGTTTAACTCATGTGGTTTGCTTGTTTTTAAAGGAATGCTGCTCTAAAGAGTTTGATAACAATCTTAGAACAGTATAAACCAGCCCACGTACAATGGACATACATGGTAGATGTATGAATCTATTACTCTATAACATCACAAGCAATGTAGAAAATTTAATGATCGAACTGATAGGTGATTTTATAATTTTGAATTGAAGTGAATATCCCAAATAGTCATATCAGTATAAGACAATAAATTATTTGATTTTTTAATATCAAAGAAATCAATTCATTATGTAAAGTACCCCTTTAGTTATTAAAGTAGACTTTAAGGTAAAGCTATTTTGATTTATTGAACCGATTTGGTAAGCAAATACGTAAACAATCCCTTGATATAATACCTGTTTACATTTTTGCGCATGCTATGATTAAAAAGTTTTACAATTCTGATAATTAAGAAAAGGAAATAGATGTACACTCTACGTGTGTCGTACTGAATCTATTATCAATTCATGAATATTATGAGACATCACAGCAGTTGAATATACTCGTTGTAAGATCCGATTTAGGGCCATTATATGATAATGCCTTCAGAACGTTTAAAAAAAACAACAGACTCCAAATTGTCTTAAAAAATCGAAATTATCAACGATTTAGTCTAATCAATTTCATATCAAATGTTTAGTAAGGAAAACCCGTTTTCTGATAAAACGTGTGAAAAGCTCGAAAAAACCCAATGATAGAATAAATGTTTGTGATGTCTAATGTTGGCATAATCTTATCGTTTAAGTTACTTTGACAAATCTAGCAGTGTTATTATCGAGAGTTAAATCGTAAGCGATAATTTTATGGTATAAAAGTGTGTGTTTATCTAAAGAACTTTTCATATACGCGTTAATAGTTTAGAATGTTGAAGTTTGTGATTCTATTGTGCACAATAGCCTGTGCCTTGGGAGCTGCTGTGCCTAAGGGCATGCTGCCTCAGTTAGATGGACGTATAGTAGGCGGTGTTGCTACTACTATAAGCAATTTTCCCTGGCAAATCTCTCTCCAACGCGGTGGTTCTCACTCCTGTGGTGGTTCTATTTACAATGAGAAGATTATTGTCACGGCTGCTCACTGCTTGCAAAGTGTGTCGCTGTCCGTTTTAAGAGTACGTGCTGGTTCATCTTTTTGGAGCTCTGGTGGCATTTTGGTTGGTGTTGCCGCTTTTAAAAACCATGAAGACTATAACCCGGCAACTATGGTTAATGATATTGCTGTTATACGATTGAGTTCTTCTCTAAAACTATCGTCTACCATTAAGCCTATTGCTTTGGCTACCACTGCTCCTCCTAATGGTGCTGTTGCTTCAGTTTCTGGTTGGGGAACCACTGCATCTGGTGCACAATCTGCACCAACTCAATTACGTTATATTGATGTTAAAATCGTTAGCCGTAATCAATGTGCTTCTTCCACTTATGGATATGGTACCGAAATCAAAGCCACTATGATTTGTGCCTACACTGTCGGCAAAGATTCTTGCCAAGGTGATTCTGGTGGTCCAATGGTATCTGGTGGCCGCTTAGTTGGTGTTGTGTCTTGGGGAGCAGGCTGCGCATTCCCTAACTATCCTGGTGTTTATGCTGATGTTGCTGTATTATACGATTGGGTAATCAGTAATGCTGAATCTATTTAAATTAGATTGAAATAAACACGTATTTAAGAATCTTATATTTTTAATTTTTTGTTTTGGTTTAAGAATTGCATATTAATAAAGTTAACAATATCTATTTATGAAAATATATTCTAAATTCATACGGTCAACCGTAGCTGTTTGAAATTCCAGGTTAGTTTAAGTTAATCATAAGCTACTCGGATCCTGTCAAAAATTCATTGTTACAACTTGTGCACAACTTTTAGAGTGTGTGCAGCATTGTAGAGTTGATTCTTTTTGCCTCGGGTCAATAATATCTGTTCGTTTAGAAAAGAAAAACTGAAATTGCTTTTACAAAAAAGTTATTATTTCGGACATGTACCGTTCATGGCCTATAAGAATGTGATTTTGGATTGAATTTGTAATTTAAAATTTTCATTTTCATGAAGATCAATGCTATTAAGACAAAGCTATTAAACAATTTGTCCGAAAATCACATTGCTTTGAATATTTAGCTTAAGCTTGAGGGTTTAAAATAATAATGCAGGACTGTATATTTTTCTAGAGGTATGGTCTTAATGTAGGCTTCCAATAGGTCAATAGTTGCTGAGGAGCTAATATCGATGGATAACGATAGTCCCAAGCGAATACGGTGATAGGTAGTGATATTGTTTACAACAAAATCCATGCATTAATGCTATTGACATTATTAATCGGAACACATGAAGAGTAACGTCAGATTTCTCTTGAATCGAGAAAGAGTAGTCTAAAACGGGTTAAGTAGTGAAGTGGGGAGAGAAGACAATAATAGACAATACCCATCCATACACACAACAATTTGTTAATTTCGTATGTCATCAATCGTGGCTCAAATAGAAGGGACAAGTCTGAGACTTTTGAAAAGAAAGTTCCTGCGCTAAGCGACGTAACGACGTAAGGAGGAAAAACTTGGCACTTAGTGAACATTTCAAATTTGTTGTGGCCAACTGAAGAATAAGCAAACATGACTGATGCGACTGAACTGTTATATGTTCGGTTGTTGAAAAACTGAGTTTGTCGATAGTCACATAAGTAAGTAAAAAAGTATGTGGAACAGATCTCAACATGTCTATGTACTTCCGCTTTTAAGAGATTACTGATCTCTGGTCTCTTTCAAAAGAGATATTGTTGACGGACAGATCACAAAAGGGCTATAAAACATGAATTAATAATTTATGCACAATTCTCTGAAGAATGGATAGATAGTATTGATAGAGGGAAGACTATGAAATATTTAAAACTTTTATTATTACTGAAATAATTATTTGAGTGATTGTTTCACATATCAAATAAATATTTTTAAAACGTTGTTTTCTTGAGTGTATAGTTTAGGGAACTAATCTAATCAGAACTAAGAAATCTCAGTTAAATTTTAATATTTTTTCAAGTGGTCACTGCCATGTAAAGGTAGTCTTTTAAAAACATATATCACAATCATAATCTTTTTAAAGAAGCCTTAATATGAAAATAAAACTATAAAGTGGTAGCAGGTAGCCGTTTGTCAGTTTTATCTTATCGACGAATAATAATTCGCTAAAATTATTCAGTAACATTTGGTATAAATAAGGCTCGCAGAAACTGAAAGAATCAGTAGTTGGTTAATATAACAATCAACATGTTGAAGTTCGTAATTTTATTGTCTGTCGTAGCATGTGCCTTTGGAGCTGCCGTACCTGAGGGTATGTTGCCCCAATTGGACGGTCGCATTGTTGGGGGACAAGCTACAACCATCAGTAGCTTCCCCTGGCAAATTTCCCTCCAACGTAATGGTGGCCACTCCTGTGGTGGTTCCATCTACAGCTCTAAGATCATCGTTACTGCTGCCCATTGCTTGCAATCCGTATCTGCCTCTGTTTTGAGAGTCCGTGCCGGTTCATCTTACTGGAACTCTGGTGGTGTTGTAAGCAATGTTGCCGCTTTCAAGAACCACGAAGGATACAATGCCAGAACCATGGTCAACGATATTGCTGTTATCCGTTTAGCCTCTTCCTTGACTATGTCATCTACCATTAAGGCTATTGGCTTGACTACTAAGGCTCCAGCTAATGGTGCTACTGCTTCCGTTTCCGGTTGGGGTACTACTTCATCTGGCGGCAGCATCCCTGCTCAATTGAGATACGTCGACGTTAAAATCGTTTCCCAAGCTAACTGCGCTTCTTCAAGCTACGGTTATGGATCTGAAATCAAATCCACCATGATCTGTGCCTACACTGTCGGTAAGGACTCTTGCCAAGGTGATTCTGGTGGCCCATTGGTATCCGGTGGTGTCTTGGTTGGTGTTGTCTCCTGGGGCTACGGCTGCGCTTACACCAACTATCCTGGTGTCTATGCTGATGTTGCTGTACTCCGCAGCTGGGTTGTTAATGCTGCCAACTCCGTTTAAATTACGACTTCAATAAAGTGATTTGCAAAATATAATTTGTTTTCTTTTATTTCATTTGATTTATCATTCGAATTGAGTTCACAATCTATCGAAAGCATTCAGTTTTGCAAGAAATATAAAAAGAAATAGTAAATATCATGGAAAAATCATAATAATCAACAGAATCAAATTGATTTTTCAGTTAAGTGATGCAGGGTCACGTATATAAATATAAAGAGGAAAATATTCACTTTTAGTAAAATTTTTCAAGGTGTTCTACAACTATTCACTAACAAGTATGAAGATATTTACTCTTCTTTCGGCAGGTTATATTCTCAATGCAGACTTCTCTCAATTGGGCCACCTTTTCGCTTGTTGAACTATTATTTCTTGACATCGAAATAATTACCAAATTGGTAGAACTTAAGGCAGGTGAGGCTTACATACGAGTATACGTACGTAAGTGGTCATTGCAACGCTTTAGTCAGGATTCCAACGTAGTTTCTCACACCACTTACGTTGTGTGTGTGTTAATTTTATACATGAGTGGCGGGACCTACAGTTTAAAATCGAATCCGAACGACAGATTTTTGAGAAACTTTTTTTGATAAGAGTTTTTGTAAGAAATCTGCTTTGTGATCCCCTCCTCCCATAACATGAGGGAAATTTTCAGAATAAAAATTTATTTTTGAAATATTGAAGAAAACTGATATGAAGACATATTTAAGTTTTGTTTTTTATTTTCTTTTTTTTTTTTTGGGGTTATTCACTTTGGTTCTTAAGATAGTTATTGACACTCATTCTGTCAGTCGGAGGCTAACAAATAAATATCTTTCAGTGTGTTTAGAGATGAGTAGCAAATAAATAAGATGAGTGGGGACTGAGGATTTGCTACAATGAATGTGAAGTAAAGTATTTTGTATCAGGCATTATTCACTTAAAAAAAATCAAATTATTTCGAGAACATTTTGATTATTAAAGACCAAATAGAATTAAATAATGCACGCAATATTGAAATAACAAATTTTATTGGAACATAGTCTCATCTTCAAAAAATAAAATTTAAATGGCAGAAACAGTTTCAATAATCCAGGAACGAAGATCAGCAATATTAGCATAAACACCGGGAAAGTCGGGATTAGCGCAACCATTGCTCCAAGAGACTACACCAACCAGAAGACCACCCGATACCATTGGACCGCCTGTATCACCTTGACAAGCACCCTTTTCAACACTGTAGGCACAGATCATGCTAGGCTTAATTTCAGAACCATAACCGTAGATGGAAGAAGCACACTGATTAGTGTCGACAATTTTAACTTCAATGTAATTTAATTGCGATGGAATGGTGGACGATCCATAAAAAGTAGTGCCCCAACCAGAAACGGCAGCTGTGGCACCATTAGCGGGAGCTTTAGAGACTAAATCAATAGCCTTGATGGTAGAGGAATAAGTCAAAGAGGACACCAAACGTATCACAGCAATATCGTTCACCATTGTGCTGGGATTATAACCTTCATGGCTCTGGAATGCAGCAACGTTGACCAAAATACCACCAGAGTTCCAATAACTAGAGCCGGCACGCACTCTCAACACAGTTGCAGTAACTGTTTGCAAACACTGAGCAGCTGTTACAATAATTTTATCACTGTATATAGAACCACCGCAAGCATGCGAACCGCTACGCTGTAGAGACACTTGCCAAGGAAAATTGTTTACAGATGTAACTTCTCCGCCAACAATGCGACCATCCAATTGGGGCAGCATACCATCAGGCACGGCTGCTCCTAGAGCATAGTACACAACGGTTAATAAAATAAATAATTTTAACATGTCAATTTAAATATAACTACTGGTGGTCTCTTTTCAAGTTTTTAAACTTTTATATCGAAAAGTTAATCATAGGAGTTAGCATACTTGCATAGCGTAAATAGATAAGATAAACTTTCATTTGAATGATTCACTTCCAACCTGGCATATGTTATAATGTCATTCCATTGTTCAATTTACTAGGATTTATTACGAAAATCTGTACATTCAAGCGTATTAGAGAATCTGGAATATTAATTACAAAATTTAATTAGAAAATATAAAATAATTGGTGACATTCTTAAAATGCATTCTCTTGGGAAGAGATTGACACTTCGTTTGATAAAATCGAACATAAATTACCGTATTTATTATTTTAATAGTATAACAGTCGTGTTATATTTTCCTTATATGTACATACATATGTAAAGTTAATATCATAATTGTTTATCGAAAAATTTGCCATTTTTATATTTGAGCGACTACTTTTAACTCGGCTAATATTTCAGTTTTTCACAAATATTATTATTTCGCTTTGAGCAAACATATTATGTAAATATGTATAGTACTGTACAGACGTACATATATGTATGTACATTTATATTAAATGTCCGGTTTTCCTTATATTGCTTGTTATACATAAAAACATCGACAGATAACAAATTAAATAATGAATACAGTAATCATACTCTCAAAATTAAAAACAAAAAAGTTTAATTTCGGAAATAAGTTTACTGAAGTAATTTAAATGGAGTCAGCAGTATTAACAACCCAGCTGCGTAGTGCAGCAACATCAGCATAGACACCTGGGTAGTTAGCAAAAGCGCAGCCGTAGCCCCAGGAGACAACACCAACCAAGACACCATCGCATACCAATGGGCCACCAGAATCACCTTGGCAAGCATCCTTACCGACAGTGTAAGCACAGATCATGCTGGATTTGATTTTAGAGCCATAACCGTAAGTGGAAGAAGCACAGTTAGTTTGAGAAACGATTGTAACATCGACGTATCTCAATACAGTGGAAATTATGCCACCATACGAAGTGGTACCCCAACCAGAAACGGAAGCAGGAGCGCTATTCGCGGGTGCCGTCATAGCCAAATCAATAGGTTTAATAATTGATGATAAGGTAAGGGAAGACTCTAAACGGATGACAGCAATATCGTTAACCATGGTTCCGGCATTGTATCCTTCGTGGTTCTTGAAAGCGGCAACATTGATCACAACACCACCAGAGTTCCAGTAAGATGAACCGGCACGGACTCTCAAAACAGAAGTAGATACGAATTGCATGCAATGAGCGGCAGTAACGATGATATTGGAGCTGTAGATGGAACCACTACAGGAGTGGTCACCATTACGTTGGACGGAAATTTGCCAGGGATGTTTGTTTATAGTTGTAAGTTCTCCGCCAACAATGCGACCGTCCAATTGAGGTAGCATACCCTCAGGTACGGCAGCTCCAAAGGCACATGCTACGACAGACAATAAAATTAAGAACTTCAACATTCTGATGAATTTGTAAATTGATATTTTTGCCAAAAATAATAAGAATATTGCCTATGATTTTTGAACAAAGAATTAATAACTTCGACAAATGAAATGAAGTTATCTCAGAATGAAATTATTCAATTGCAGTATGCTTGCATCATAAGTCTCTGCGATGAATTTGATTACAATTATTTATTTGATTGTAATGTTAGTTAAATTTAATATACATATATTTCCTTTTGTATTTGTATTGGTTTTTAATAAAAAAAAAACATCAGCAATAAGCTTATCTGGTGAACAAGAATCTGTTGTATAATGTGAGCAATTTTTGGGCAAAAATATCATTTTACAAGTTCATGTAGTAGCCTCTTCCTTTGGAGCTGCCGTACCTGAGGGTATGTTGCCCCAATCAATTGGATGGTCGCATTGTTGGCGGAGAACTTACAACAAGAAGCAAACATCCCTGGCAAATAGATCTCCTGCGTAATAATGGACTCTGCTGTGGTGGTACAATCGTCAACAACGACTACGTCGTTACTGCCGCTCATTGTGTGTATATGGAATCGGTCTCTTCTTTGAAAATCCGTGCCGATTCTTCTGACTGGAATACTGATGGCCTTGTGATCAATGTGGCTGCAATCAAGATTCACGAAAATTATAATCCTAGGACAATGGTCAATGATGTTGCTGTGCTTCGTTTAGCCTCTTCCCTGAATTTCTCATCTATCATGAAGCCTATTAGTTTGGCTACAAAGGCACCCGCAAATGGTGCTCCTGCTTTCGTTTTTGGTTTATGTACCACTTTGTCTGCTGGCAGCATTTCCACTCAACTGAGAAGTGTCAATCTTAGAATAGTTTCTCTATCAAATTGCAGAGAAAGCGATTATGGCTCTGCCATCAAGTCCAGTATGATCGGTTAGCCAAACTGTTTTGTATTCTTTTTCAAAGAAATATGTTCTGCCCTTTGCTTTCAATAATTTATTCAAAACATTATTATCTGATGCAGAAAAAAAAATAAACAAATTATTTTGCAATAATAACTTTAATCAAATTCACTTCAGAAACTTATCGTGCAAATATACTGCTAGTGAAAGATTTCTTCCTCAGATAACTTTATTATTCGTCGAAACTAATTATAGCATTACCAATAATCTTATCAGGTCAACAAGAAGCACTATATAAGGTGAGCAATTTTTGACAAAAATATCAGTTTAGAAATTCATCAGCATGTTGAAGTTCGTAATTTTATTGTCTGTTGTAGCCTGTGCCTTTGGAGCTGCCGTACCTGAGGGTATGTTGCCCCAATTGGACGGTCGCATTGTTGGCGGACAAGCCACAACCATCAGCAACTTCCCCTGGCAAATTTCCCTCCAACGTAATGGTGGCCACTCCTGTGGTGGTTCCATCTACAGCTCTAAGATCATCGTTACTGCTGCCCATTGCTTGCAATCCGTATCTGCCTCTGTTTTGAGAGTCCGTGCCGGTTCATCTTACTGGAACTCTGGTGGTGTTGTAAGCAATGTTGCCGCTTTCAAGAACCACGAAGGATACAATGCCAGAACCATGGTTAACGATATTGCTGTCATCCGTTTAGAGTCTTCCTTGACCTTCTCATCTACCATTAAACCTATTGACTTGGCTACGAAGGCACCCGCAAATGGTGCTCCTGCTTCCGTTTCTGGTTGGGGTACCACTTCGTCTGGTGGCAGAATTCCCACTGAATTGAGATACGTCGATGTTACAATCGTTTCTCAAACTAACTGTGCTTCTTCCACTTACGGTTATGGCTCTGAAATCAAATCCAGCATGATCTGTGCTTACACTGTCGGTAAGGATGCTTGCCAAGGTGATTCTGGTGGCCCATTGGTATCCGGTGGTGTCTTGGTTGGTGTTGTCTCCTGGGGCTACGGCTGTGCTTACACCAACTACCCCGGTGTCTATGCTGATGTTGCTGTACTCCGCAGCTGGGTTGTTAATACTGCTAACTCCATTTAAATTACGACTTCAATAAAGTGATTTGCAAAATTAAACTTTTTGTTTTTAATTTTTGGGGAATAATCCTCTGCAGGATATTAATTTCGCAGTCTGATTTATCTGATTTATCATTGTATTTTCGTTTTTTTTTATCTGTTGAAGAGTTTACGTTTGGCAGGATATTTTATGGAATTTTAGATATACTAATAGAATATTGCAAGCTTTACTGGTACTACTTTAGGATCTCTTTTATTATTTGTGTATAATGAGCAAAGATTTACAGTCTGTGGTCTATTGGATTTAATGTTGCTATCGCATACGCACTCCGTATGGGTGAGGTAGTTCTATAAACAATGTTAAATAAGATAAGAGATAATATGTATACCCTTATTCATGTGTGGATTGGTATTCACTAGGAGCGTGGACGCTATAGTAACTACATCATCTAAACAATTATCTGGGATGTTGCAAGGAATTCTTATTATGTCCTCTTATTAGATTGACATCTTATGCCTTATAATTAATTCAATTAATTAATTTAATTAATTATAATCGAAATTGTGTAAATTTTTAGTTTTAGAGAGATACATTGGCAAATAATGTCATATAAAAATATTAAAATCCAATTAAGAATATCGTTTTAACCACAACTGCTGATTATTAGTGCAGTTTTGATAGACATAATGACCATTTTTATTGCACACCACACGAATATCATTAAGAAAATGAAAAGAATGTACGTTCCTTACGCCTCATGTCAAATATGATTGATGATAAGAAATCTCTTTTACTTTTTTGTTGTTGTAAATTTTGAATTTATATTCTTTCTTTTAATGTGACGCGTGGTTATTGGCTTTGATTTGTTTTGCGTCATTAATTCTTAAAAATTTATCTTTAATCTACCCAATTCAATTTGTTTATAATAATATATTCTTATTTATATATTTGTTAACTTATCTATGTTTTTGTTGTACTTTATAGACAGCAGTTATTTTTGTGTCCAAAAATATAATAAAGTTATCGAAATGTGATTGACATCTATAAGAGCTTAAGGAAAAAAAAACTTAAAAATAAAAGGACAAAAATAATTGTGATCGAAAGTTATTTCTTTATTATTATTTTTTTTAATTATTGTACATGACGTCAATTTGTGTTTCTTGCTTGTTCTTTTATGCGAGAATTTGAAAACAAATTGAAATTCAAAAAATATTCACCATCAGAAAATTCGAAAGTACTTTTTTCCATTTGCCTTTACTATTTCGTATTTTTTATTTTCGGATTTAGATCACAAAGCCTCGTTATATTACTTTAAATTGTTGTAATACTTACTTACTTAATTGGCAATTACAGCTCTTCAGTCAGGATTACAACCTATTTTATCATGGCATCCATGTTGTATGTGTTAATGTATTTGTATGTGTTAATTTTATGAGTGTTGGGAGGAGCAACAGTATAAATTTTACTCCAAACAACAGACTTTTGAGAACCTTTTCATGGCAGTTTTATTTACTCTCAAAGATTTTGCCAGAAATCTGCATATGCAAATATGAGGATATCTGGACTGGGGCTTGAACAAAACATTACTTACTACTTAATTTTGTATATTTCATGAAATACCTAAAGGACTTTACAGCGGAATAATATTTTTTTTTGAGGAAATATTCCTAATACTGTTGCCTTTCATTATTTTTAAGAACTCAAAGGATCATAATTCTCAACCTTTTATGCAGATATGCGAATATCTGGACTGGAGTTTGAACAAAACATACTTAATTTTTTATATTTCATGAAATACCTAAAGGACTTTACAGCGAAATAATATTTTTTTGAGGAAATATTCCTAATACTGTTGCCTTTCATTATTTTTAAGAACTCAAAGGGTCATAATTCTCAACCTTATATGCAGATTTGTAGATATCTGGACTGGGGCTTGAACAAAACACTACCTACTACTTAATTTCTTATATTTCCTGAAAGACCTAAAGGACTTTACAGCAGAATAATATTTTTTTGAGGAAATATTCCTAATACTGTTGCCTTTCATAGTTTTTAAGCATTTAAGAGTTATTTTTTTTAAAGTGACAAATAATTTTGTTTCTCTTCTTTCTTGTGATCTTATTTCCGTCCCATTTAATCATTAATAATAACAGTTTAGTGATTAAGAGTGTTAATCTGCAAGTATACAAAAAAAGTAATGATAATGATTGTATAACACTAGCCATCAAAAGAAAAATCTTGTTAACTTCAAATTAGTTTCTTGATTGGAATATAGTGCATTAAATGAGTCTGGGCCATGGCCTAAGTAATGGTGTCAGTAAAAACAGAAAATAATACTCGATCTGAATTTTTGCATTCGTTTTAAAATTTAACGCTTACAATTATTTCATTTGTTGATTCCTTTATGCTCTGGAACTGAAGAGTAATTTTAAAGTGGTAATACAACTAAGCAGTTTTTATAAAACCTTGAAATATAATTTTCTTTTTCTAGTTTTTTTCCAGTCAGACGTATTCACACGCCTTGCATTTAGTTGTCTTTTTTAAAATGTGATATCTCTTATCGGTTATTTGATGTTTTGTTGTTGTCTCTTGTTCTGTCTGTTTGATAAACAATATAAATTAATTAATTTAATTATTTTTAAACTCTTAGATTTAGATGATAATCTGATAATAGTACAAATTAAAATAAAGTCTGTTCAATTTTAAGCAATTTTTTATTTGTTTTTAATTTTATTTTATTTTATTTTATTTATTATTAATATTTCTTATAAACTGAATACACTAGGGTGTAAAGTTTTAATTTTTTTCTTTTCAAAACATTGAAATAGAAATTTAAGGAAAACTTTTTTAAATTCTTATCATAAATAGATTATGGTATAGATTTTTATACTAATTATTGTAAACAATGCAAAAACAGGCATTATACAGTTATTTTCAATTCTTATCTTATTATTTTCACTCTTTTTTTTAAATATTCATTATTTATTGCATTTGTTTGTTTGCCAATGATAAGAAACAAATGATTGAATGGAATAAATTTAAATAAATTGTTTTCTAAAATTTTATTTCCATAATAAATATAGTAAATTAACCCTAATTTTTCTAATTGCATGATAAACTGTTATCGATTAATAAGTAATAATAAGCCTTAAGTAATAGCGTTCGATCTGTAAGTTGCCGCAATCATAATTGCCTGCAATTTATTCCTGTCTTTGCGTTTTTATCTTCTGATTGCTTAGCGCATTGTGTAAGGTTAGGAGATATGAGTTAAATTAGGTAATATGGCTTTAACTAAGTCAGTTAATCTAACATTTTAATGATGACCATAACACATTGTGAGATAAAGTGTTGAAGGGTATAAATACGTTATACGTTCAATTGAAAGTGTAATTGAAAGCCTTTATTTCAATTCATAAACTTGCATTGTAATAATCCTAATCGTCATTCATACTATTCTTTATCATTTCATATTTTAGCTATGTATTGTATTCTAATAATACAAATCATTTTAAGAAATAAACATTTTAGAGAGCAATTAAGTCTCAAATGTATAACATTAGGGTTAAAATAATTTAAAGTAGCATTTTTGATATCAAGTGCGCTAGTAAAGAGAACAAAACAACTTTATGTTCCACCTATCATTAGTGGTCAGCTATATTTTAAATAGATTCTGTCATATATTAAGAATTTTTATCGAATGTCAGAAACAGTAGGCCAGTTGATCCATGTATAAAGTAGCAGCACTCTAGATAACATAAGGCACTTTTATTGTACTCATTTATTTTTATAATGACTGTGTACTACTTATTTGACATTGCATTGTTATAAAAGCATTGAGTTCTCGATTGGAAACCTTAGTCTTTTGGACAAAATGTTGCGTTTCATAGCTGTATTCGCTTTAGTTAACTGTGCTTTGGCCGGCACTCTGCCCAACGATTTGGATGGTCGTATTGTTAACGGTGTTGATACTACAATTGAGGCCCATCCTTATCAGGTTTCATTGCAAAATGCTGCTCTCAGTCATTTCTGTGGTGGATCCATTATCAGTGAAGATCTAGTTGTTACTGCTGCTCATTGTATGCAATCCTATACGGCCTCTCAAATTAAAGTGCGTTTGGGCTCTACTCTATACAATGAAGGAGGTGAATTGGTATCAGTAAAGGCTTTTAAATTCCACGAAGGTTACAATCCTAAGACAATGGTGAATGACGTTGCTCTTATTAAATTGGCAACTCCAGTACGTGAATCGTCCAAAATACGTTACATTCGTTTGGCTGATCGTACTCCACCTACTGGTACGCCGGCTGTCGTTACTGGCTGGGGTACCAAGTGTTTCTTAACCTGTGTTAGTTTGCCAAAGACTTTGCAAGAAGTTGAAGTTGATATTGTTGATCAGAAAGCCTGTGCTTCCAATGAATTTAAATATGGCAGCCAAATACAAGACACTATGGTATGTGCTTACGCTCTCAAAAAGGATGCTTGCCAAGGCGACTCTGGTGGCCCATTAGTCTCTAATAATCAATTGGTCGGTATTGTGTCTTGGGGTAGTGGTTGCGCTCGCGCCGGCTATCCTGGTGTATTCTGTGATGTGCCCTCTGTACGCTCATGGATCGAAAAGACTGCCAAGGAATTATAAAACTTAAGACCGAAGAATAAAAAAAAAAATTATGTTGATTTAATAAATTCTATTTGATAAAATTATTTAAAATTTAATTTGTTACATTTTTAAATTACATTTATACATATGTACATATATGTATAGGGTATATACTAGATGGCGGAAAATTGTGAATCTAACGATACTGATAATATGTATCTGAATTTGCTAAACTATTCTATGTGGAACTTCGTTTGTAATAAATATAATGTTTCTTCTATTATGTGTCTGTTTAAGGAGTAAGTGCTGTCAAATCGTAGAATCTAATGCTGTCCTTACGAAATATTGAACAACAACCCATTAAACGGGGGTTTTGCGATTAGAATTTTAGATTTTTAATTGAAAGTTAAAGAATTTTTCTAACTTCTTGATAACACAATAAAACAAATAGTAACGTAAGTTTAAAGATAAATCGCACGTTAATGCTAATAGGTACCTTCCTTCTTGCTAAACAGAATAAAGGAAATCTTTGCAAATACAATGAGAAAAATTTATAAAGGAATACACATGATTGAAGTCTTTAAAATATGATTTCAAAAGACCAACAACATGTATTATACATACTTAAGTGAATACCAATAAGAAAATAAAGTAATGCACTAGTCCGAAAGCAATAATCTGAGACGCTTGTTCAATAGTCATCGTTTTCTTTAAGTCACGCGGTGTTGTTCCACCTTGCTAGAATCTCCAAAACCTGAAGGCTAATAATTCTAAAAACTACTAAAGTTATGCAAACTATGATTAATCAACAATTTGTGAAATATCTGGCGTAGGTTAAAAAAACTGATGTACAGATGAGAAGTCTTGCTGGCAGTCATTATAAATACATTTACCAAGTATAATCACGCTGGTCTATGGAATGTATTTATTTATCGTATACTTTCATTAAATGCATATTTCTAGGAGAATTTGTAAGCATTTGTAGCTTTAAAATGATAAAATCTTTGTTTCATTATAGTAGGTGGAGTTAAAATTTTCTCAATTTAGTTTTTCTTTTTTTGAAAGATTATTTTCTTATCTCCATCCAATCAGGCATCGAAGCTAAGCATATACATATATGCATATATGTATTGTTTAGAACATCATTAAGATAATCGAAATTTCTTGTTAGAGTGCTGATAAGTCGAAGTATATACAATACAATACAATATAAGAATAAATATGATCTTACACTGAAAAAAATTTTATTTCGTTTATTTAAGAAAGATAGGAGCTATAAAAATTTATTATTTCGTTGCTTTCCTAAAATTTCAATAAGGAAATTTATGCCGGGTAAGTAGGTAATTGGTAGATTGTAGCAAACCCTGATGAAGTATTGGCATGAAAGCATTTTACATTAAGAACTTGAATAAGGATCCAAATTCTTTATAAATTCAGGACTAAAAATTAATACTTTTTAGTAGTTGTTTCTATTTAAACTTAGTTTTCGAATTAAGTCTTGATAAAGAAATTTTTAAATAATTTTTTTTTGCTATACTTGTGACCACTGTTGTAAGTTAACGATAATGGTTGAAAGTGAAAACAATTGTCTTGAAACTTAATCGATGTGAATCAGTTTGTATATTAACCATGCAAGTTTCAGTATAGGTTAACTTATACAAATTATCTATTAAAGAACATTTTACTTGAATTATCAATAATTTTGAGTGGTTGTTTCATAATTTCTCAACAATATTTAGTGCGCATAACTATGTTTAGATTTTATGCTTATCTTAATGATTTTTTTTTCCCTAATAATTAATAATGTAAACATTTCTTTCAAACATTATAATCAATTTATGGTTGACCTTTGTATAAACTGCAATGCTTTACTTGTTGCTCAAATCCCTTACGTCACATGAATTTTTTGCTAGGTATTCGACCAAATGGATTGGTTGGTATTGTTGTGCACTATTCTCCCACATTCTAATTCACCTTTTACTGCCCGTTTCGATTTGTAGCAATTCAACAGGAATGCGCATTCAGTCGACGTGACTTATTTCCTATAACTTCTTTGCAACGCTTCATACGTTTATATTGAACGTGTAAAACTTTATCAAAATTATGTTGTAATTAAAGTAATCGATTCGATTTAGTGGTATCTCGTGCAAATGAAATCCAGTTTTATCTTTTTAATTTTACGAGGGTATTTCTGTTAATATGAAATCTTTTTTTTTTAATGGTAATTATTAGTTGAATGACTTTATACGCTTGTCTTTATTTATTTATAAAACAAATAAAAATCTTTAATCAAAATACAACCAAAATATTAATTAACGCAATTTTTAACCGGGAATTCCGGAAAACAATTATAAACGTAGGCTTATCTAATATAAGGGTATTTATTGTTTGCAACAGTATTGTTTTTGGCCATTATCTTATTACTTTGAAATGCTAGGTAGCTTCGCAATTTTGCTAAGTTTTAATAATTTTCTGAATTGATTTTAATCTTCGAAATACTCAATACCTGCGTTTGACAGATTGTGATTATTCTGTTTTTTTAATATTCTGATATGTTTTCGTGATTTAAAATTTAATGAAAAACGTGTGAGTTATGAGTGGGAACAGATAAGAGTTTTCCGCCAAATTCTAGTGCTTGAAAAAATTCTCTAAATTTGTGACTATAAAAGCTGGGACAACATAAGCCGTTAGTGTAGTCTTTATTTTATTACTGAAGATGTTACGTTTCGTAGCTTTATTCGCTTTTGTTAGCTGTGCTTTGGCCGGTACTGTTCCCGAAGCCTTCGATGGCCGCATTGTAAATGGTGTTGACACCACCATTCAAGCTCATCCCTATCAGGTGTCTTTGCAAACCAATTCAGGTTTCCATTTCTGTGGTGGTTCCATCATCGCTAAGGACATCATTGTTACTGCTGCCCATTGTATGCAAAAACTTAAGCCTCATGAATTCAAAGTACGTCTTGGCTCTACTGAGTACAATAAAGGCGGTGAAGTCGTTGGTGTTAAGGCCTTCAGAAACCATGAAGGTTACAATCCCGAAACTATGGAAAACGATGTTTCTGTCATTAAACTAGACCGTGATGTACATGAATCTTCCAAAATCCGTTACGTTAAATTGGCTGAAAGAACTCCTCCCACTGGCACCACCGCTGTCGTTACTGGCTGGGGCGTAAAATGTTTCTTGTTCTGCAAAGACTCTCCCGAAATTTTGCAAAAGGTCGAAGTCGATATTATTGATGAAAAGAAATGCGCTTCCAGTGAATTCAAATATGGTAATGAAATCAAACGTACCATGTTGTGTGCTCATGCTGTTAAGAAAGATTCCTGCCAAGGTGACTCTGGCGGTCCATTGGTTGCCAGAAACGAATTGGTCGGTGTTGTTTCATGGGGTAAAGGCTGTGCTATCAAGGGTTATCCTGGTGTCTATAGCGATGTTGCCACAGCACGCAGGTGGATCGAAAAGACTGCTCGCGAATTGTAAATTTTATTTGAAGTAAATTAATAAACTAATCATTGTATAAAAAATTTTTTTTAATGTAATAAAAGTAACAAGTTTAATGCAAAGAATACATTAATATCCCTTTTTAGTTCCTCATTGAGACATATGTGCATATAAGTTTTGCTTACAATTCTTTATTAGCTATCTATGAACCTTTCTGGTTCACTTTTGAGCCTCACTAAACTGCGGTAACACGTTAAAATGGAAGGAATATATATCGCCATAAATACAGCAGCTTTACTTTTATCAAATTGAAGAAGTAAAGCTTTGTGCATCACGCATTTACAAGTTAGATATCCGATAGAAAGTATTTGCAATTTCATTCCAGAGCCGCTTTAAGATAAATTAATTCCATTACCAAACTAGTGGGTTAATTTGTTAAAAAATATTTCATAACATTGTGTTGGTCTTGCTGCATTTTATGTTGATAACATCTCGACCCTATTAATTATGCATTGGTTTCAATTAGAAATTCTATTGGCCAAGTTATCACTTAATCTCTGGCTAAACATTTAAACAGCGGAAACAGTTTGTTATATATCAGTATGAAAGTAACAGTTTTAATAAAAAGTTTTGCAAAAGAATCAAAGAAAAAAATCAAATGTTTTCTATAAAAACTTGTTGTAAAAAGTTCAGACAATACTACGTTGTATTTATTGGAGCCACCTCATACTTATATGACGATTCTAGCAATACCTGTAGAGAGAAATTATGGACGCGAGTATTAGCAAGCATATCGAATATTATTACTTTAATATTGTTGGCCTACGCATTCCATTTGTCTATGCAACCGTTTCAATTAGTGCCCAATTTACATCCGCTTATGAAATCTGTCACTCGAATAAATCATTTGGTTCGTATAGTGGCCACATTCTATACGGTAGTACATCGTAAATGGCGTGAAGCAATTAGAATGGATTTAATTATGCAGCTAACCAGCATTGAATGGGAATATTTTGATACCTACAGCAAGTGTAATGAAGAAATCGATAAACGTTTTAGAAAATTAATTCACCTGAAGTATTCTGTATTGTTATATTATCACCTGTTTACCATTTACTCTACATTCATATTGAATTGGTTCAATTGGCCATTCATTGTGGCAGCTGCTACCATCTTAAATATGGTGCATGTGGTAATGTTCGAATTTTTCAAAGTTCTATGGATTATCTGTCGCCTGTACTTTTATCTTAATTACCATCTTAAAAATTTCCATATAAAATGTAAGTCACGTAAATGTAAAGGCATTTCTTCAGAACTGGATAAGATTTTAAAAATTCATTTCGATTTGAGTCGCATTTTAAAGCGTATCTTATTAATTTATCAATTTCAATTATTGACAAATCGCATATCAATTAGCACGATAAGTGTTATAATGGCATATTTTGGTTATGTATTCCTATTTCACTACCAGATATCCGCATTTAATTGTGGTGTGGGCGTTATTTCGTATCTAATTATGGCCGCTGATATATATCTTATCGATTTGATATGTGATATGATAAATCAAAGCATTCAGGATTTAATAACAATTGTGCAGACTTTTAATGAAACGGATATGCTGCTTAGAAACGTAAGTATATCAGATAGGATAATGGAAGAACATTCTCTTCTTTCGCTTATTGTAATGAAAATAAGTCAAATCTTATAACATTTCTTTCAGTGTGAGGAATTCTCAATATATTTATACAGTCCGCATATTATATGGATAGAGGGTTTAAGTCGTGCGTCATGGTTTAAATTGATGTCACAGATTGTAATCAATTGCATAGTCCTGATACAAAGTCATCTTATTATTCAGCAGGCTTTTAAAAAATTAAATATTGAAATAATATGAAATAAAGAATTTGTTTAAACAATACAAAAATAATGTTTATTTATTCGGAAGTCAATTAAATTGTGCAAAAAAAAAATAAATTTACAATTCCTGTGCAGTCTTTTCAATCCATTCGCGTACTGTGGCAACGTCACAATAGACACCAGGATAACCCTTAAGAGCGCAACCTTTACCCCATGAAACAACACCAACCAAGGTATTCTTGGTAACCAATGGACCGCCTGAGTCACCTTGGCAAGCGTCCTTCTTGACGGTGTAAGCACACAACATGGTTTCCTTAATGTCATCACCATATTTGAATTCGCTAGAGGCACATTGGTCTTCATCAATAATATCGACTTCGACTTCTTGCAAAACTTTAGGGGCAGTTTGACAGAACAAGAAACATTTGGCTCCCCAACCGGTAACAACGGCAGTGGTGCCTGTGGCTGGTGTTCTTTTAGCCAAATTAACATAACGAATTTTCGAAGATTCACGTACAGGGGTAGCCAACTTGATGACAGCAACATCGTATACCATGGTTTCGGGATTGTAAAGTTCATGGTATTTGAAGGCCTTAACAGCTACCAATTCACCTCCCTGATCGTATATGGTAGAACCAAGACGTACTTTGAATTCGTGGGCCTTATATCTTTGCATACAGTGAGCAGCAGTAACAATAATATCTTCACTGATGATGGAACCACCACAGAAATGGAAACCGGAATTTGTTTGCAAAGACACTTGATAGGGATGAGCTTGAATGGTGGTATCAACACCATTTACAATACGGCCATCCAAATCCTTAGGCAAAGTACCGGCAAAGGCACAGTTGACGAATGCGAACAAAACCACGAAACGGAACATTTTGAGGTGTAACGAGAACTACTTAATCTAAGTCTTAACTCTTAGGCTTTTATAGTTGCGAATTGTTAGCGTGAAACGCAATTACAGAATATTATGGTAAGTAATGTATGCTTATCAAGAACTGTTAAAGCATTAGGCGATAAAGTTCTATAAGATAAGCAGCTCTTATAAGATGGTTGTATAACAAAATAAGAAAGTGATTTTGGAGATAAGAAATAGGAAAATCCTGGCAGAAATTTTATGATTACGAAATTCTAAGAAAAAGAAAACATTTGTCTTGGGTTTACCGTTTTGTGAAGATAAAACAACGGAATTTTCATTTATTGAAATTTCTAGATATTTTTAAAGATGATTAAAAATAAAATGATTTTGTTTATAACTTATAGTTGGTGAGTATGTGAGTATGAGTATGAATACAAGTAATAATATTAACAGGCATGATGCCACAATTCAATATCTAATCCTTGGATTAAACAATCTCTATCAAAGCATATAGCAAGTGCCGGCCACTGACTAAAGAAGAGAAAGATAGAAACACAGAACTGCAGAAGTCTTTAGAGGGAATACCAAGTTCTCCATAGCCATAGCTGAACATAAGTAGGAAAAAAACCGAAACTTATATAACAGGGAAGTTTTTTTTAACAACAAAACCATGTACGTCCATTACTTTGATTAATTCATTACGAAATCGAATACTAATAAAAATTCTGATATTACGTTTTGATAATGCTCCTAACAAAATCCACTTAGAAGTATACTTTAATCAATACGTCACTGTTCTAAGGGTTACCCCAATATTTTAAAATGTTTTAAACTGATAAACTATTTTATAATGCAATGGGAAATTCAAATAGGAGTTTATCGCACTTTTTAGATTATTTTCATTTAAAAGATAAAAGCAGAAATCCAAAAATATATTGTGAACATGAAGAACAAAATTCCCAAGATTTTGTGGAAAATACGATCACTATAAGAACCACTATACAAGCTCATCCTATCAGGTGATTTTGCAACCAATTCGGGTTTCTATTTCTTTGGCGGTTCCATAATCGGTGAAGACCTCATTGTAACTGCTGCCCATTGTATGCAAAAATATAAGGCTCATTAATTCAAAGTACGGCTCGGTTCCACCGAATATAATAAAGGAGCTGTTAAAGCATTTAGGAACCATGAGGGTTACAATGCCGCCACCAAGGAAAAACGATGTTGCTGTTATCAAACTAGCCACCCCAGTACGTTACTGGCACCACTGTGTGTGGTTTAATGGTTGGGGTGTTAAATGTTTCTTGTTCTGACAAAAATCTACTGAAATTCTACAAAAACTCGAAGTCGATATAATTGATGAAGAACAATGTGCCTCAAGTGAATTCAAATATGGTGGTAGTATTAGGAAATGTATGCTGTGTGCTCATGCTGTGAAAAAGCATTCCTGCCAAGGATACTCTGGTAGCCCTTTGGTTGCTGAAAACCAATTGGTTGGTATTGTTTCATGGGGTATTGGTTGTGCTCTTAAGGGTTATCCAGGTGTCTACTGCGATGTTCCTAAAGTACGTAGCTGGATTGAAAAGACTGCCAAATACTTGTAAGAATAATTTAATAAGATGGAAATACATTCTATTAGAATTAGTATTAGATACACACATTTAAAATAAAAATTTAAAACTTTTTTTTATACAAACCAACACTATTTTGGCTTTATTACATCTACAACTTATAAACAGTCAACGATAAAAAAACCGATGTTTGTTTTTGTTATGTAGACGATCTATTTTACAGACTTCAATCAATATGGGGTTTATTTATAATGCCTTCTCTAATGACGTGGACCTTCTAAAATTAAGGCTGCTGTTTGTTGTCAGCAAGAATATCTTTCTGCCTACTGATGATTCGTTTTCCTCATTGCAGAATCTTCATATGATCAATGTGATGCTGAACTTGTGTTCTTTGAGTCTACAACGACTGGTCAGAATCACAAAATCACAAAATCACGTTTTAAAATCCCTGTCTCTCTGTAGTTTTCATATCGTGTGATATACATTTCCAAACTTGTTTTCCCATCTTACAAAAGGCTTCTGGTCAGATCAGCGGTGTGAACACCCTTCTCCTGATGAGATCATTTTCGTGCTTATTGTCTTCAGCGAGGTTTTGCTTATTTCCACTTGAATTAAATATGCGGTCTGATACGAGCTCATGTTAATTGAGTTTGTTCAACATGTTTTTTATTACATTTTTAAATTACAACAACTTTGAATACAGATTCTAATAGCAGTACTGTAGCTTTAAGGTATGATTTAAAAGTATTATTATATACCAATAATAAGCAAACATTCTTATTCACAAATCAATCATAAAATATCTACTCACATGCCTCTAGATCTGAAGAATGTGAAGCTAATTGTATGGTCAATTGAAGGTTTTTTTTATTTAGAAGAAGTTCTGTTTTTTGGTTCTTATAGGACATACAATAAAAATCCAAGGTAATCTACCTAAAATTAGCCCGAATGAAATTTGAAGTCTTCTTGCTTTTTAATAACATTTATTGTTTCCCATTCCGTCTTCTAAAAGTTTAATAAACTAAACTAAAATGGCATGGACAATGTCAATGAATATGATCGTGTCAAAATGCCGTATGATCATTACCCAACAAATATAACGCCGTACAAATATAAAAACTCAAGTTGTATTTATTTTATATCATTTTATTGAAGTTGTAGTTTAAACAGAGCCAGCATTGATAATAACCCAGGAGCGGAGTGCAGCAACATCAGCATAGACACCAGGATAGTTGGTGTAAGCGCAGCCAACGCCCCAGGAGACAACACCAACCAGAAGACCACCCGATACCAATGGGCCACCAGAATCCATTTGACATGCGTCCTTACCTATAGAATAGGCACAGATCATGGTGGGTGTGACTTTAGAACCATAACCATAAGTGGATGAAGCGCATTTCGAGGTGCTAACAATATCAACATCAACATATCGTAA
>QOCX01000159.1:5587-46839 GCA_005959815.1 Sarcophaga bullata
ATCCTCTACTGGACACAGTAGTTTTGAAATTCGGCAACTAGGTATGTCGGACCACCCATGGTTTAATTAATTCCATGCTGCTTTTTCAATTTGGAAAAATATTACTGTGAAGGCACATATATCGCCTTCCTTCGTTCCAGTTTCACTTTTATGTCACAATGGTCTGAAACCCAGTAGAGGCGGGTGTTGTGTCGATATACATGGTGCAGAGAGCATATGAAATTCCTGACGGCCTTTGATTTCAACATTTTGATTTTTGCTTGACAGTCCACACAAATGGGTGTTGTGTCGACATATACGTTGTAGAGAGTGTATGCAACTGCTGACTGCTTTTGATTTCACGAGATGGGAGCCCAGCACTTTGCTGCTTGACTCTCCACACTTATTCTCAAGTTCAAAGGAGGTAGGCCCCCGGTTTCAACCATGCATGCGTGTTCAGTAGCAAAAATCTCCGGAATAGTACGAGTCAGTTAGTTTTTGTACCATGATTACACCTTACATTTCGATTTGCTGTCGGTTCTACCGACCAAATAAATTCTTTGTACATAGTGACTAATAGGTAACTTAGGCTCTTTGACTCGGCTACCAATTGAAGCTAACTCAAGCATTGTAAAAAAATAAAATTTTAATGCAAATCAATGTTAAACTTCTTAATAATATCTCTGAGGATGTAGAGAAAGCCTCGGCAATGCTTCTGGTTATTTCCACAGATTGCCTTCATTTTTATTTGCTGAACGAATCTAATCTAAGGCGCCTTTAAGGATATGTTGCGGCAGGCTGAAATCCGTTAATCGGGTTGCTATGGCCAATTAAAAGAAGAAGAAAAAGAAAACGAATCTAATATTTCTGCATCTTTCTTTGTTAATTCACCTTTCGGTACTCATTTTTGTTCTCCATAAATTTAAAAACTGTCAAGACAAACAAGAATAACAAAAACAAGTACCCAAGAATGCTTATTCTCATGCATCTTGTTGGAAAAACAAAGTTCAAAATATAAGAACAATACTACATAGCAAGATCTCGAAGTTGCCGGACATTAAAACAAAGCATTGTAAACAAAGCGAAGGGCAATGTTGCCAATGTAATCAATAAACAGACAGTTGCCAATGATTGGCTGTTGTTAAAATTGATATTACAGTTCATATTCCATTAGCCTCTCTTGAAGACCGCTTGTTCATTCAGAATGATTTGTAAAGAAGCTCACATATATGGGACTTAACAAGGTTGCGAAAGCTCAACAGATAGGCAATTATTTTCCACTGTATACTATAAACAAATTATTTGTGTATGTAAGTAGATACGTAAACAACAATTTAAGAGAGTCTTTGCTATTTAACTCAACCCTGCTTTATGAACAGTGCATCTATAGACACCCGAAAAGTTGTCCTCACTATCTACAATTTAAATCCGCTTTACTTTCATTCCAAACGCATATAATTTACGCCTGATTTTCAAAATATACCTCAATGGTATTATTTTTGGTTCCAACATGCTAAAATCTTCTTCTTCTATAGCAAATACGCGTTATTGTGGTACATAAGCTTGGACCACTCCACTGAATTCATCAAAAGCCTTAAAGCTACTCAATAACGTTGGTTGGGAGAAAAAAAAACTCTCTTTTAAAGTTTTCGTTTTTTTTTTTTGTTTGTTTTTTTTTTTGCCTTAATTTTTCATTTCTGTTTTAGTATGCTAGAGACCAAAGAAGGAAAACTTGTCCGTTTTTTAGTTTTTCTAACTCTCAGGAGATTTTCTATGTTGCTTTGTGAGAAAGAGAGAGTGTTGTGAGTGTGTGTGTGTGCGTGTGTATAAAAGGATGCATAAGACGTTGCTAATGATGCACGACTTAAGTGGATGCCTCAAAAAAAAAGGGAAACCAAACAACCTAAATATCTATGATGCAAATGCTCTTAGATGTTCACATATCTACATACATATGTATGTATGTATGTATGTATTAAGACATAAAAAAGGACACACACGTACATTTATAGCCTTTTTAACGTTTTAGATTTTTGTCTAAAAGCCAAACAAAAGTGATTTACCAACGTGCAGTTGAGTTTATTTATACTCTCGTACTTCAACTAAATACTGCTTAGAGTATAAATTCAACAACAACAACAACTACCACTACTACTACTACAAGGAAATTAACACCAATACTCTCTCTAAAGGATGTATGTAAAACAAAAACGGTCACATACACACATACATACACGTTTTCAAAAGAAGATTTCGTCGAAGATAAAATATTTCTTTTTGCCTAAGTATGGAGACAGGATGACAGATTTATAACAGAAAACTTTTGTTGTTGTTGTTGTTCTTTTTGGCCTTTTAAGAAAATGTCCCTACAAACGTTTTATAGAGTTAATGATGATGATGATGATGATGATGATGATGATGATGATGATGATGATGATGATGATGATGATACTAATGCTGTAGCCATAGCTGATGATGTTTAGGGAGAGATGACAACAACGTCAGACCTCCTTAAGCCACGATACATTTAAACGTGCATGAGTGTTTCATGTGGTTACCCCAAGTGAGTGCAACGTTAAACGCTGCTTCAGCCACAGCCCGTACTGCTATGGCTGTTGCTGTTGCTGATATTCTCATATACTATTAAGCTGTTATTTTCAATGGTAACTGTAAATGATCCTTTAGATTCTCTGACAAGTATGTGACAACAAAATTCTTGTCCTACCGTGACTTTGTTTATTTTCAGTCGTTGTTGTTATTGTTGTTGTTGTTGTTTCTTTTGCTCATGTTTTTTGCACAGCCTTAAAGGCATATTTAAGCATAATATTGCTGACGTGAACAAAAAAGAAGGTTTCAAGGAAGTCATTAATTCAAATTTTGTAAGGAAATAGCTTTTTGTTGTATTGTTTTCTTGTGTTTAGTTTTATTGTATTTGTTGTGGCAAGCAAAATAAATACAGGAAACGGTTTAACGATTACAAAATGTTCATGTCATTGAACATGTAAACAATTTTTGCCAACAAACGAACTCAAATAAATACGAAGAATTTTGTAAATGTAAATGGAATTTTATGGTTCAGTTGAGTTATATTTGCCATTTCAATGAAGAAGTCATAAACGAACAACAACAAAACAAACAACAAAACAATTCTTAAATTTAATCACTATGATTTTCTTCGTTATTCATTTGTAAACTATGAGGTTCTATTGTCGTATGTAACTGTAATCTTTAACTTAATTTTGCACAAACAGTTGTACAGTTAGCCACCATTTTAAATGAAGTAAAAAGCCATTATTTATTTAACAATTTAGCAGTCATTTATGTACCATTGTATGTGAAATAATCTTGTTACGTTTTACCTTTTAAAAACGTTTGAAATATGAGCCCGTAGATTGCAAATAACAATAAAGTAAATTTGTGTTCAGTTCTTAATTAAATTCTTTATATTATTCGCACAATTTTGTGTGTCACTATTTACAACTGATTCTAACAACAACAATTGCTTTATTTGTTATTCCTTTGTTTATGTCCTTTGCAATAAACAATAACAATTATTACACAATTGTTGTGTAGATCTTTGTAACGGAGATCTTCAAACCACGATTGTTTTACTTTACACGCAACGCGTCTTCACACAACACTGACTTAACTTCTACTCCGACTTTCTATGCTTTGCCTTGCCTTTTATATAACGTCGTAAACAGTGAATGGGCAAAGGTTCGAGTCTTCGCCTTCCCGAAAAGAAGTACCGTGTTTTTACATTTATGCATGAGTTACTTGTTTGTGTTCAGTGAGTTGTTACGTTTCCTGCAGTGTTGTTGTTGTTATTGGTTTACTTGTTTATACCTTTTTCGTTATACTGTGTTATTGTTTTAATTTGTTTTTATTTGTTAATCAAAATAAACAAGTCCATTAATTGTTTTGTCAGCTTTGTGTTTAACATTTAATGTTAAACGATGGTTATACACCATATCCATTTTCTAACGATATGTTGTCCTCATACATACATAATTGGCCATTTGAAAAACTACTAAGAGGAAGTTGCCGAAAAATATTTCATATTTTCGTTTTGATGTCTGACCGTGATTAACCGATTATTCACGTCTAATAAGCCAACACACTACTTACTAGACTACTGCGACATGTTTTCCTAGTATCCAAGTTACTGGCACTTTCATAAAATTAATACCTACAAAAATGTTCATCCTCGCCTGCAAGAACATTGTGAACATTGGAACATTGGAACATCTGTTCCACCAAGTTTCCAAGGCTTTAGAATAGCCATTATCACTACCTGGAACTTGGTACAGCCAAGCAGCTTATTTTATATGATCTCCCTACGTCTACACTACACACGCAGCAACAATTTTCCAATGTAATCTACGGTAGTTCAATATGATAGAGACTCTACCACAACTCCCCGCAGAGGGGTCAACTGGAAAAAATAAGAAAGTTTGAACAAAAAAAGGGTTCCTAGGGAAAATAATGAGCGGCCCAATTCCTACAAAATAAATCAAATTCTCCAAAAGGGCTTAATCGCACGCTGTCACTCCAACTCCCTAACTACTGTTGCGTGTTTGAGCGTTTATTTAAAAAACATTGTCTTGCGACAAGGCATCCATCCATCTTTTTATTATTCCCCTTGCTCTGACCCATTTTTTTTAATTAGACTTTTCCAGCTAATATGTGTTAAGAACTATCTGCCTATATTAGGCGCAATGGTGTGAAAAGTTTTGTTAATAGAGCTCTACTCTCTCTCTTAAATTTTCATTGAATGATATTCCTATGCATTGATGTTATTTTCTTTTGGTATAAGCTTTTACGATCGTCATAATCGTCCTATCGAGACGACTATTTACAATGTGATGGATAAATTCATGTCCAGTGGTTTAGGAAAACTGTCGACCAGAGCTTATACGTCTACTAGACACAACGTCTACTGTGCGTGAGAATGTGCAATCGATTTCGAATCGTTCATAAGAAATTGAGCTTTTGAGATCACATCCTGCCGAGTAATTTCATCGTAACTTGATTTATGTTCGCTGAATACGCTGTAGAATTTGAGCCAATACCAAAACAAATGATACAAGAATGACCAATACATACCGAATAAGTTACTCTTTGGTTTGGGTTTTTGGCTGGCAGCGTCATTGACCCGCATTTCTTTAAAAAAAAGCGACCAGACCACCACTCTTGATGACAAGCACTCTAGATCGATCTAGATCTAGTTGTCATCTCATTCCACATAGCGCATTTCATATCTTTCGATTTGGTTCCGTTCGATCCTTCCGTGCGGGGTTTTCTTAAGGCGGTGAGGTATGCAAATAAGTCAGAAATAACAACTGTTTACAAAGGTACCACAACCCATCATATCAGTTAAATTCTATCTGATTAAAGTGCTAAAATCATGGAAAAGTAGACATGTTGGATGCACTTAATTGTTTGAGAAACTTTTCATTGCAATTTTATTTACGGTCAGAGTTGTTGCCAGAAATGTCCCGAGAGGAAGTCGGCGAAAAAATATTTCTTTACATTTCATTTCATTAGAGATGTCTGATCTCAGGTTTGAAGCAGAGATCTGCAATGAATAGTTTTTTTTGCTACTCATAAGTACTCATGTAATTTTGAGTATGATTGAGTTGACATTATTGAAATTTAACTACTCTGATTCATTCGTACTCACTACAATGTTGATTTATAAGTACAGGTTGCAATAAGGATGAGTATAACGTTGACATCAAACTCATAACATTCGAAATATGTTTGATTCATACGCCGCATACACATAAGCAAACAACACAGGGCAGCAAACAGAGCAAACTCACAACCCTCTAGTGAGTGTGTAGAGTTCGTATGCGACTCATACTTATTTTGTGATTTCTGTTTATGTTGAGTCATGGAGAGTAGAAATCAAAATCATCATGCGTAGTGTTAAGTATGAGCATGTTAAGTACTTCAAACTTTAAATATGAGTAGTATGAGTATGATATTAAAATAAGTATGAATGCGTATAAGTATCAGATTATTATGAGTATGATTCGAAGCTACTCATCTTTTGAATACTCATTGCACATCTAATAAGCTAACACACTATCTACCAAACTACGGCAACAGTATTTAACACATCTCATAACAAATAAAATTATTTTTCTTGTCATAATTACAGCACGATCAATTAAACAGCACTTAAGATTTTCTTACACCAATTAAACAAATTCTTTTCAACTTATGTTTAATCTGAATTGTTTTTTATTTTATTTTGAAATTTAATTTTTAATTTGAATATCATTTTGCCTCTTCAATCATTAAATGTCTTGCCTACCGCTGTCTTAATCAAATGTTTACTTTAAAAAAATCTTTGTTGAAATTTTTATTCCAAAATAATATTTTAATTCGTAAAGAAAACATTCAAACAGAATGATCGAATCATTCATTAATTAAAATTAAATAAATTTATAAATATGCAAATAGAATGGCATTCCTTTTATGGTATGATAAGATAAATTCAATCCAAGCTATAAGGGAATTATATCAGCTTGCATTAGGCTATTCAGAAATAGTCTGAAATATTATTGGGTATTGGAGGCTTTAAGACATATATAGAATCGCAAACAGTTCAATCATATGTAAGTTCTATAACAAGATGAATAAATCACCAGAAAACTCCGGAAAAAGTCTTGGGTGTATATCAAGTACTATGCAGCAAGTCTATTGACGTTGCATTTTTCACAAATCAATCGACCCACTGTCCGCAATAAGCAATTCAAAACTACCATGATAAGTTATACAAAATTGGTCATTACAACCCTTCAATCCGGACAACAGCTTGGCTCCTCACAACATTTATGTTGTGCGTGCGAGTGGCGGGTCATATTTCATTTTGTTGAAGATGCCTGATCTGATTTTGAGAAACTTTTGACGTTTGTTTTATTTGCTCTCAGAGTTTTTTTGCCTGTAACAACTGCAATTAAAGGTCAGTCATAATTACAGAATACATCTGTAAATGCCAATAAAGTCTAATCGTAACGAATGGTTATTGTGACAAATGACAGACATTTGAGAAACTTTTCCTGGTGAGGATTTTGCTAGAAAACTTTGAAAGAAAGTACCGGAAGAAATATTGATTCATATTTCGTTTTGTTGAAGATGCCTGACCTGGGGTTTGATAAGTCAACATACTACCTACCAAACTACAACTACTTCACCATAATAATATGGGCGCTAAGAAAGCTAACGCAGAAGAACTTTTTGAATCATAGCAACAAAATCAAGACATTTTAAAGGCTAACGGTAATCGGTTATACAAATTATATCGCATGCTACAAATTTAAATAGAAACGTTCATAATTACAGCCAGTTGAGCTAGTAAAAATGATAGACAAACCAGGATTGTATATCAAGACAGCAATCATCTACAATGACCTGTAACGGATACATGCATACGTAATTGGTCATTATAACCCTTTAGCTAGGAGTAGGACCTAGTTTCCTAGTTTTGTATATGAGTGACGGGACAGCTACGGTTTAAATATGAGTCCGAATGGCAGATTTTTTGTGAAACTTCTCATGACAATTTTATTTACTCTCAAGAGTTTTGCCAAAAATCTGCTGAGAGGAAAACGCCGAAGAAAAATTTTTTCATGGATATGTCCGACCTACAGTTTGACGTGTGGCCTTACATCTAATAAGACAACACACTACCTATACAGCGACTCTTCACAATATGATGTGCTAAAACAAGCAGCCTTTGGATTTGACTTTGCTAAGTCGTTCTTGTGAATCTACGTTCGGATCGGTTACTCAGGTAATGAACTTGTTTTTTGTTAAAGGCAAAATAATTTTGTTGGCAACTCATGTGAGTACAATTAATGATAATTGTTTGATTAAACTTTTTTTGCAATCAAGACTGTCCTAACGATATTACTTTCAAAATGACAACAAATTTATATTGAAATAGTATGCATACATATACGATACACTGTTCATCTGTATGGTCGGTCATATTGAAATGTAATAAAAATAATAAATAATGGATTTATTCATGCTGTTATTAGTAAATATTGATACATACATGACTACGTAACTAAATATTTATTCCAAACATGCAATGTGATGTGGTAAGGTCTCATAACAATATTGTACAACAATTTTATATTTAGTCAATATGAATTGACCATTTTCAGATACAAATAAAGCCATTTCAGAATAAATAAAGTTCGTATAAAATTTTATCTTATTTTCCATTATTATTAAATTCTACATACGAGGTGGCATTCAAAAGGGTTTAAAATAGTTTTTTTTTTATATTATTTTTTTTCTTTTTTTTTGCAGGAATAGAAAAAAGAATTAAAGGAATGCACATATTCCATATTCCAAGTCACTTATCAATTGCTCTCTATAGATTTCTATCAATGTATAGACTTTTCACATCAAATGAAATAAAAAAATTTTTATTTTATTGTTAGTATGTTTAATCTAAATGTATATTTAAATTAGATTAAAATTATTGTATTCTACATACATACATACATACATACGTGTATGAAATGTATGACTTTATTAAAAATTCATTTTACATATCAATTGTTGTCTAAGCAAAACCAAAGATTACTTTTATCAAATATTTCACAACAAAATTAAATTCAAAACTAATCAAATTGATAACAGTATGAGGTAAATAAAAATAATTTCATATTAAAATGCTGTTGATAACATCCGCCTACTCTTTATGTTTCATTGGGCACGTTAGATTGAAAAACTGAGCTTTTGTTCTAGAGATTGTAGAGATAACATTAAATAGACCAAAAGAAAAATAGCTAACCTGTGACGACTTGCAGACGAAATTAGTTGAGTCTCATGAGCAAGTTATACCTACTAAAATACTGCAATTAAAGAGAAACTACATTCATAATTGGCCAGTAGAACCCTTCAGTCAGGACTACGACCTATCTTCATACATCACATATGTTGCGTGTGTTAATTTTGTTCATAAATAGCAGCTCGATTTCGAACGACAGATTTTTTGAGAGGCTTCTCATGGCAATTTTTATTAAATCTCAGAATTTTGCCAGAAATCTGCAGAGAGGAAATTGGCAAAGAAATATTTTTTTTATATTTCGTTGCGAGCGAGGTGGCTGACATGGGTTTAGAACTGTGGTCTCTAGTCTAATAAGCCTTCACACTAGCAACTATACTACGACGACAAGGAGCGACAAACTTAACTCAAGCGAAATTTTAAACCACGTCTCGCTGACAAAATTTAATCGAAAAAGAACTACAAGTTCTGTCCAACAGTATGTAACGTTAAGGGTAGGTATTCGCCGAAAATTATAACTTTAATGAGAAAATCTGCAGAAAGGCCTTTGAAGTCAGCAAATGAAGGCGTATTAATGGAGCCTGCAAAAAAAGAAATGTGAAATATTTGGCTATTTATCTAAATACTTAGAATCTGAACCAATTCGCAAACTATACCAGCCGAAAGACGATGCACACAGTGAAATTTTATGGAAAATATTTGCAATAAAATTTTATAAGAATAAAAAAATAGAAAAGTAAATAGAGAGTGTCGCATGACCTGAATCTGCCAGACAAACCATAATCATAAAGAGATCTATTCGTTATCTTCGTTGTAATATCATGATCAAAAGCGGGATCACGTATCATGTAGCCAATAGATTTATTCAGATTAGAGCTCAACTATGAGTATTCAAAAAGATCAGTTGATTCGAAACATACTCATAATTTCTGATACATACTCATACTGCTCATACTCAATCTTTGAAGTACTCATCATACTCATACTTAACACTACGCATGATGTTGTTGATTTCGACTCTACATGACTCAACGTTTACAAAAATCATAAAATAAGTATGAACCTTATAATAGTCACTAGGAGGTTGTGTGTTTGCTCTGTTTGCTGCTCTGTGTTTTTTGCTTGTGTGTCTTTTTCCTTTTGTTGTAAATGCAACAATAACTATGTGCGACCGTAAATTTTGATGAATGATTCGAATCACTCGAATCATTTATAATCTAAATGAGTAGGCGTATGATTCAAACATATTTCCAATGTTATATGTTCGATGTAAACGTTGTACGCATACTCATTGCAACTTGTAGTTATAAATCAACGTTGTAGTGAGTACGAATTAATCAAAGTTGTTAAATTTCAATACTGTCAACTCAATCATACTCAAAATTTCATGAGTACTTATGAGTAGCGAAAAAATGATACATTACTGATCTCTGGCAATCAGTTAAATACCCTGTTTCATGGTCGAATATGACGATCATAACATAGGTGTTGTTCGTTTGTTAGTCTATTCATGATATTGGCATTGTCACATATTGCGAAACTTTACTTACATGAAATAATTTTAACTCAAGAACTAAGTAATAAAAAAATCACCCGTTCCATAAAATGCCTAATAAACAATAGCCCACGGGGACTGAACATCTTTGGCTTTTTACACACGTAGGACACGAAGATCAACAAGGTTCGTTAAAAAGAGCTTAAAATTTTATTCAGTAGCTTGTCAGCTTCTAAAGGAAAAGGTTCATGTCGCTTTTTTTCAGCTTTCAATTTACACCCAAAAAAATATTACAGTAGGATTCATTATTTTCCAATGAGATTCACTAATAACAATGAGAAAATGATCTTCATTTTTGAAAGAATATTTTGTCAAGTTAAGTACTCTGTCTTTAGGGACTTGGCGCTGTACATTTTTTTATATTTTGCACTACATGTGCTTTACTATTATTAAGTTACACTTTAAAATATTACTAACAATTTTCCTCTGGGTTATACACATGCCTCTCACAAATACACTCAATTTTTTTGATCATGTGCTCTCTGTGCCGATGTTTGCTAATATACCTTGCAGTAGACATATTCCAAATGAATTAAATTAAAGAGTAGAGTAGAGTTTCAAAATGCTGCTTACCTTAAGACAAATGAATAATAAACGTATTTAGGAAATCTTACAATAATTTAGAGACAACATCTTAGAGATTGTATTGTGTTTAGAACTTTCTATGATTTGTAGCAAAATATTTAAGAAATTTTGTTTTGAAATGATTTCTTAGCCTGTTATAGTTTGTAGGTGGGGTAGTATTGTGAACAATAATATTGGGATTAGCATTTTCTATAGAATACTTAAGTGATTTTGTATTGAATTATTTAGAAAACAGAGTACGAGTATACATATGTATACATATGTATACATATGAGTACATACGTTTCTCTATGTATTACTACTAAAGATTAGTAGAATTTAGAATTGCAAAATACTTTTCATAAAAATCAATTAAAATTTATTTCATTTGTTGTTTGTAGTTTGTAGTTTGTAGTTTAATTTTGTAATATTTTGTAGAATTTCAATTAAAAATAACTTTTTCGATTCGTAAAAATTTTCATTTCAACACTTTGAGCTGGCATGTCAGTAAGTGTAAATGTATGTGTTTTAGTATTTTTTTTTTAAGTTTAACTTCTCTATGTTTCCCATTAAAAAAGAGAAGAAAATAACACACACACACACACATACATACACACAATTCCTCTCGTTTAAATTGGAATGCATGGAAATCCTTTAAAACCCTTTTTCTCTCGTTTACTATTGATTTATTCATGAGTCAAATCGTACGCAGTTGCCACATTGAAATTGCAAGTTGCAAGAGTTTTAGAATTAATATCAGCATCAGCATCAGCATCAGCATCACTATCAATAGTTTTATAAAAAAAAAAAAAATAGAAAAATAAAAAATAAAAAAAAATTTAAAAAAAAAATTGAAAAAAAAAAACTTAAAAATTAAATGAAAACTATCATGAACAGATTATTGAAAAGTTCTATTTTTTATTTTAGAATTGAGACAATATATGTGTAAACAGTTAAAACTTAAATTGATAGAAGGGAAAACTTTTCCAACATTAAGTTGATTTCCACATAACTTTAATCCGATTTAGAAAATATTTTAAAAAAGTTATTGAATACTACGAAATGAAGTCCAACTTCAAACGAAATAAAAATTATTTGATCAAATAGGATTTAAACTTCCATTTAGTTTAGCTTAGACCGGTTGCTTTGATTACTAAAGCTCACTTGAGAATTCATAGCGGCCCATTGTGTAGCCACAGGTAAAAGCAGTCCCTGTACTGCTCGAATTCCACCAAACTAGCGAAGATCTCGGTCAGCGCAATGGCTGCATATTGAAAGCACTACTACCCTTCACCTGAAGCCAGCCTGAAAGTTTAATAAACGAAGCCATATCCATGATATCAGTGGATGATAACTCCTTTACTCTGACAAGATATGTAGAGCCAAATACATTAAAATTGCATTTCGCCAGTGGACAACAGTTCTCATCCACGGCACAAGTCCTTAGATGGAAGCTGCATTCTTTCCGCTTGTGTTCTCATAACTCAATAACCTGTAAACAAGGCCACAAATCCGAGTAGTTGGTTGGTGTGCCTTCTACCGGGTGTGGGCAAAGAAGTCTATCAGTGCGACAATATTAAGCCAGGAAAGGTTGCCTTCCCGAAACAATTTTCGCCCAATAGCCAATTTAATCGAGGCAAATGGCATAACCAAATCGATTGACGAGGATTCCGGAAAGGAGTGCACCAGAACTCGTCGTCTCTGCAGTTGACTGGAATGATCAATCCAGGCAAGTGAGACACTAAAGCGCCCTGAAAAAACGTCGAGACAGCGGCAATACTCTCTAACGAGCCTAACGAGTAAGCTGCTGTTTAACTTTTTGTTTTTCTCTTTTTATACCTTTTTATCCCTTTCAAGAGCCCGATTTTCTTATTATTTCTTTGTATTATTTCGGCTTTTTAATTTTAATTCTATCCTACAAAATAGACAACACACTGCAGCAGGTCTAAGAATAATAGGAATGCAATCTGTCGGTGCCTATAAGGAACCGTTGCCAGCAAACCGAATTTTATTGTTTTTAACAGTCCCCTTTGAAGGAAGTGGTCCCACCTAGGGCAGCATTTCATAGAGGAAACCAACCAACAACCTTCTATTGCAGCAATCTTTATATGAGAAAGCCCAATAAAGGATATCACAACACACTGACGTATGAACATCTGTTCTTCCTACTCAAATCCACAGCTCCTGCAAAAATTATTTTCGGAAATGTTAAATGTTCTTATGACAATAGCCTTCTCCTAAATCCATAGCTTCTGCAGAAGCTACTTCCCAGAATATAAAGTCTTTTGGACGGCTATGTAGTTAAAAGTGTTTAAGCGGATTTCAAGGCAAATAAATTTCTCATCATATAACTCTCCTCTTCGACGCCTCGTCTTACAATATAATCGTTTGAAATGCTGATTGAAAAAATTGACAAATCTTGTTGCATGCTATCTGGGGTTTACATACATACATACATACATAAATAGTTATTACAACCCTTCAGTCAGGATTACAATCTAGCTTCTGACACCACTTATATTGTGTGTGTTAATTTTATACGAGACTTTTCATTTTCTATTCTATTCTCTATCAGAGTTTTTGCAAAAAATCTGCTGAGAGACAGTTGCCAAAGAAATATTGTTTGTCATATTTCGTTTTGTTGGAGATGCCTGACCTGGGGTTTGAACCAGAGATCAGCAATGATCGCTACTCATAAGTACTCATGAAATTTTGAGCATGAGTGAGTCAATAGTATTGAAATTTAACTAGACTGATTCACTCGTACTCATTAGAATATTGATTTCTAAGAATAGGTTGGAATGAGTATGAGTACAACGTTGACATCGAACTCATAGCATTCGAAATATGTTTGATTCATACGCCCATTTCAGATTCATAAATATAGAAAAATACTTATAATTATAAAGACACGCAAGCAAAAAGCACAAAGCAGCAAGCAGAGCAAACACACAACCTTCTTGTGAGTATGTAGTGTTCGTACGCGATTCATACTTATTATGTGATTCTTGTATATGTTGTGTCATGGAGAGTAGAAATCAAAAACATCATGCGCAGTGTTAAGTATGAGTATGATGAGTACTTCAAACTTTGAATATGAGTATAGAGTATGATATTAAAAATAAGTCTAAGTATGAATGCGTATAAGTATCAGAAATTATGTGTATGATTCGAATCTACTCATCTTTTTGAATATTCATTGGTGATATCTGGTTTGAACCGAGGCCTCACGTCTCATAAGCCAACACAACAACGAGCAGTTTTCACACGGATCATTATTAATTGTAAAAATTGACAAACTATATTCGTATACAATTTTGACCTATTTTCTTAACACATTCACTACCACAACCTAAAACAAAAGAACCCAATTTACAAATTATCTTACAGTTCGGCAGTCAGCATGTGTAAAGGATTCATTATGCCCCTTACATCCTTTACCTAAATATCCATATCGTACAAGCATTTTCCTTCTTTTCCTTGTTTTCTTTTCATTTTATTTTGTTTTTTACTATTTTTTGTTCGCGCTGTTAATTATTTGCTGTAATATTTTCTTAAACGGTTTATAAATTTTCTAAATTGCTATACACACTGCTTAGAAATGAAATTTATGTTCCTTAAAGATTTATAAGAGCAAGTTTTTTTTTGTTGCTGTTGCCCTTTGTTGCCTTTCCTTGCATTTCTTAGTGGCAAGACTAGAATTTATAGGGCATGGATTTATAAGTGCAGTTAACACAGTTATAGACCTTAAAAGACAAGAAATAAATGGTATGAACGGTTATTATTATGGTAAGTTGGTGAACCAGTGAGTAGAGTAGAGATGTATGTTAGCAAAGCTTTAAAATATATTTGACAGTTAAAGTTTTTTGTTACGTTTTATGTTAAAAGGATTTAAATTATAAATGTTTTAGTATGTTTTCTCATATACATGGATAAAGGGTAGTCAAAATAAGGATTTTCTTTTATAACAATATCCCCTGGTGGAAAAGAAAGTGTATTAATAAGTAAAGCCCCGGTTAGCTTAACGTCCACGTAACATATGTTCGTTTTTAGCATATGAAGTGCCATGTAAATGCTTACCTTAATTACATTACGATTCTGTAGTCGCTGTCATTCTTTACGTATTCTAAAATCGTACGTACATTACGTTATGTTCCGTTACGTTTGGCTAACCACGCCTTAATCCATTATTTTTAAAACTGATCAAATGAATGCCGATATTTTCAATATCCCTTGACCAATACTGTGCCAGATTGCTCTAGTAATGCAGCTCACACTTAATGATTACTTACAAGTTCCACTAAATACAGAGCAGTCAGCGATTTTATCTTCAAATACTTTCATTTCCAAAAATTCTCCAAATTTGTTACAGTTCAACAGTACAATGGGTCAACTTGACCTCTGGATACTGTATTTAGTATACGTCCTCTAATCTACAGTTCAATAACAAAAATTTGGAACTAAAAATTCGGTTTGTAAGCTAGGGAAGGGCATAATTACAGTTGAAAGATCGATTAAAAATTACAATGACTCTGGTGCCGTGCAGACCACATTAGTTGACTACATGGCGAACAGTGAGTGAACATAGCACGCGATTAACATGAATTAAACTGATAGAATGACACTTCGCCGTAGTCTAGTAGTAGACGTGAGGCCACGGTTCAATCCCTAGATCAGCTATCTCGAGCGAAACAAAATGAACAGATATGGCAGAAAATCAAAGGCTATTTAATACTCAAATCAGGCTAATTGCAAAAGATTATTCTGAAAGTTAAATTAAGAAGTCAATATTCACGGCGGTATACATTGTATACCTTGAAGTCACCGTGGTAGTAAAGTGGTGTGTTAGCCTATTAGGCGTGAGACCATTTTTCAAACCCCAGGTCAGATATCTTGTTCAAAACGAAATATTAGAAAAGATATTACTTTGGCGACTTCCTCTCAACAGCCAAAAATCTATACTGGCTCAATGAGGAATCCTGCTCAACTGTTACACTCACTTGGACCTCGATGGATAGAAGGCGCACCTCATCTCGATCACAGTGCCCAGGTTTACAGGTCGTTGTATTATGGAAGGACACGCAGAAAGAATGCAAATCCCATATAACAATTTCAGCCGTGGATACGGATCTGCTGAGAAAGAGGAGACTATTGTCCATCTTCTTTGTTAATACCCATCTCTTGGCTTTCCAATCCCTGTCAGCTTGACGGAGCTTTCCTACATTGATGTCAAGGATATAACTTCGTTTATGAAACTTTCGGGCTGGTTTTCTAGCATAGGATACTTGTGCCTTTGATGTGCAGGCCTTGCGCTGATCAAATTCTTTCCCAGCTTGATGGAAATCGGTCAGTATAGGGTCTGCGTTTACCCGTGGCATCACAACGGGCCATTATTAGTGATCAAGTGTGCTTTTAAGGTCGAGACTACAACTTCAACCTAAGGTAACCCAATCTCTAAGCAGATTTCTGGCAAAAACTCTGAGAGTAAATGAAGTGACAATGAAAAGTTTCTTAAAAATCTGTCGTTTGGAATCGACTTTAAATAAGTATTAAAACACACAGCATAAGTAGTGTAGGAAGGAAGGTCATAATCCTTACTAAAGAGTTGTAGTGAGCAATTATGTTATGTACGTACGTGATTACAGAGAAAATGCAAACCCCAAACTCTGACCATAAATGAAAATAATCTACAGTGAATAAGAATATTAAACTCCTAAAAAGACCACACTTTATTATAATAAATATCCAACAACACAATTAACAGTCGACTAGTAACACTTAGTTAAACTCACAGCCAGGAAGAAGGAGTTCTTGTTATATTGTAATAAATATTAAAGGAATTAAATCCTTTACAAATTTATTACAATTGCAATTACAGAAATATTTCCTTTATGTTTCAAATAAATCTGAAACAATTACAACATACTCGTATACTAAGTAAATTACTTCACTTGTAAGTATGTATTAAATTACATACTAATTATCCATGAAATGGAAATGAATGGAAGAACTACACTCTCTACACTCGAAGGAACGATAAAAAAATTAAGATGTTGGAAGACTACGTATCTTACATGGTTCACTGGTTTTAGCTATGAATGATCACTTGGGTACGAGAAAGATGTTGGAAACAATAGTGAGCGTTTGCTCACTATGGGTCACAAATGTTGCTTTAAATCTCACTTTCTTTTTTCTATTGTGACGGAAACAATCAGACAGTCAGAAACACCCAGAGTGTCTGATGGCAAACGAAACCACGGTCTCGGCACTTGCAACTTAGCACACTACTAACTAAGCCACTGCGGCACCCACAAGACAACGTACCAAAGTGCTGTAGATAAAGAACTGAAGTTGAATTACTTCAGTCTTTTTCGGGTTGATCTGAAAATTCGTTGAACTTGAATAGATAATTTGGTTTACGAGTAATTATAACTTAAGTTCTCCCGAATTTGTAAAGATTTTTAGAGTTAGATCGAGCTGTATTATTATAAGCAGCTTTGATTTTGTTAAACTCGCTGCTGGTACAGTGGGCACAAATCTCACATCGATATAGACGGACGGGTAACAGGTACTTGGTAGTAGCATCCTTATTACAAGCGTTAAGTACTCAACATTTTGTAGGTTTCGAAGCATACCAAATGATTTCTAAGCACGTTAAATATACGTACATATGTATGTATACGATCAAATACAATGAATATGATTGCCTATCATTGTATATAACCCTCTTCAATCGACTTAGGAATGCGCTTTACCTCTTTCAAGCTGGCCATTACATGGATATTCTTTCTAGACGCCAACCTATCCTGGCTCAATAAGGAGGCCTGCTCCACCGCTGGGCTCGCTTAGCCCTCAATGTATAGAAAGCGCCAACCAACCAGTTTCTTGGACTTATTCATAACGTCATCTCGATCACAGTGCTCAAGTAAGCTATTGGTAAAAAAGCTACCACTCTAACCTAACCTAACCTTATCTAAGCAAAAATACTGATAAACAAAATCGAAACAATTTTTTTTATTAAAATTACTGTCGGGTATCTGAATACCCATACTAAAAAATGGTTCGCGTGCAAAGGGTTGAGTAGAATGCCCGAAAATATTTGACAATATTTCGGAATTTCTTACAAATTTAATTTTTTTTTAAATATACAGTTTCTTTTGACGCTCACTGTATTTACAAACTCAATCACATAATTGCGGTGATTATTTTATGATTTTTTATGAAAATAAATTTCAATTTTGTCTATTTTGTCATTGATTAATCAGCTGTTTATTATGTCCACAATACTTCTAAAATAATCTGACTATCCTCAGCAAATAATTGTGCTTAACGTGTCTAATTGTATCAGTAAAATAACACGGTGCAACAGTAAAAAAACACCCGAGTAATTTCATAGTCTAAGTTGTTCGCTAGGTTGAGTGGAACTCAAAAAAAATTTGTTTTTTATATTTCTCGAATCCTTCAAACTTGTTTTATTTGACAAAAAATGTTTTTTTTATTATCACTTCAAACAAAATCATTGATTACCAAAATATGTTTGAACTTTATTTTAAAAATCCAAAGTTTTTAGAAAGAGGAGAGATTAACCTTTAGAACGGTATACATAAACATTTTATTCAAACTTATATCTTATGAGGTTTGATCGGGTAAACTTGGAAAATATGATTTTTTTCTCCTTTTTTCAAGTTTAGCTATTCGTAATTGCAAAATTAAATTAAAAAATATAAAATAAATGATGAGATCCTGAAAGTCTATTATCTTGTGAAGAGATTGACATTTCGTTTGATCAAATCGGACAAAAATTACCGTAGTTACTATTTAAATAGTAAAAGAGTTGTGTTATATTTTTTATATATTTTATCTTATCAAATGAACTTTCAGTTCAAAAATTTTCAGAATTTTTGATGGATCTTGCTTGTTTATCACAAAATATGTCTATTTTACGTTTGCACGACTACCAGAAGTCGGCTGATATTTGAGTTTTTTGCAAATATTATTATTTCCCTTTGCGCAAACATAGACCAACTTCTTTTAGTCGCTCAAATGTGAAATTGACGCATGTTCCGATAAACAATCAAAATCCCACAAAAAATTCTGAAAATTTTGGAACAAAAAATTCATTTGATCAAAGTTAAATATGAAAAATATAACTCGACTGTTAGGCTACGCTAATTTTTATCCGGTTTGATCAAACGAAATGTCAATCTCTTCACAAGATAATGCACTTCTAGGATGTCATTACTTATTTCATATTTTCAATTAAAGTTTGCTGCTATGAACGGACAAACATGAAAAAATATAAAAAAAAAATTCGCAATTGTCAAGTTTACCTCATCAAACCTTATAGAATATTAAGTCAAATATTATATGTATGTATATCGTTTGAAAGGCCCATCCCTCTCCTTTCCAATAAGGTTTAAATTTTGGACATTGGTTCAGAAATGTTTGTGTAATCAATAAATTTCTGCGTAAAGTCCAAAAAGAAAAACAGTTTTTGTCAAATAAAACTAGTTTGGAGGATTCGGGAAATATAAAAAAAAAATATTTTTGAATTCTACTTAACTAACTGAATAACTTAGACTAGATAGTTACTCCGGTGTATTTAATTTTTTGTATTTTGTTGCATAGTGTAATTATTATATACGGTAGACCGAATAAAAGAGATTCAAGAAATGGGAAATACCTCGTTTACATTTTGAAATTCAGAATATTTACATGCTTGTTATTAAATCTAATGAAAGAATAGACTTTCTACTATTCAAACTGGCATTAATCTATTCACAGGTAGCTATGTCAGTAAAAAAAATATACTAGAACTTTGCTTTCATGGTAAAAGAATCCACAAACTTTAGAGTTTCGAAAGTATCTGGAAAAAAAATGTTAATCTTCATTGCATCTCATGCCTAATCAAATGTATCATATAAGCTGGCAGGAGTATTACACTGATTGACTTAGATATCTCTTTGAGCTACTTACAGCATTTATTTTATACTGTTCAACTGTTTTGTTTTTTTTTTTATTTTCCATTGAAGAGACGGAATTGTTTTTTTCTTCGTATTTATTCTCACAAATGTCATCTAAAAGGTTAAAGTGCGAATGTATGCTTAAACGACAATAAAAACTAGGTTCATTTGCACTCATTTATCTCTTAAACAAATAACACCAACATCCCCATCTCTACACATACAAGTTTGTATATGTATTTATGTATGGATATACTAATAAAAGCATCAAATTGTTATTGAGATAGAGCGTGTATTTTATGCTGTTGCAAAAACATTGCCTTTTATTGAAGTTTTTTTTGCTTCTCTTTACAGTATAAATGTAAATGCGTTTGTAGGAGTATATGTATAGGGTGTTTTTTTTTAGTTTCATGAGAATTTCAAGGCAATTTTATTTACTGTCAGAGAGTTAGTTGCCGAAGAAATAGTTTTTCGTATTTCGTTTTAATGTCTGACCTGAGGTTAGAATCGTGGTCTAACGTCGAATAAGCCAACACACTTACCTACTAGACTACGGTACCATGGCGAGTGCCATCATGGCGATACTCACGTTCTGCCCTGGACTAATGTCCCTATCTACTACTAGACTACAGGGAATTAACAAAGAATTAAAAGGCAAACGACCATCATTTGCATTCCACTGGCATAGGATGAGAAATATTATTAAAGCAATGCCTTTAGAGATAAAACTCCTTTCTAACTAAATGGCTACGTCAGAAAGTGCGAAGTTAACCCTTAAGTCATTAACGATTACCGTTTGTTATCCATGCAAATTGACTATTTGGTCCGATATATGTATGTATATGCTGGCAGCAGTACCTGTCGTACAGCTGTACAGCTGTAGTCTAGTAGGTAGTGTGTTGGTTTATTAGACATGAGGCCACGGTTCAAATCCCCGATCAGATATCAAAAACGAAATATGAAAAAAAAAATATTTCTTTACTCTGAGAGTAAATAAAATTGCCATGAAAAGTTTCTCAAAAAATCTGTCGTCCAAAGTCCCGCCACTCATGTATACAATTAACACACACAACATAAGTGGTGTGAGAGGATAGGCCGTAATCATGACTGAAGGTGTATAATGGCCAATTATGTATTTTTATCACTCAACGCGATGTGCAATCAATTTTTCGCAAAATCAACAACTTTTTGCCAGAAGTGGCACTGTTCAATGGTGTCCCCCATTCATAGGATTAAATTACTCAGAATTATTTTTAATGCGGCTATGATGAGTTATTTTTATGTCTCTTGTAGGTTTACAAGTTAATATTGAAGCTACTATTTAGGTCTTTTGACCAGATTTATTGGGAAAAAAATATTAAATAATTGGGCCAATGGATGATAATTCGTAATTGCAACGGACATACTCGTATGTCGGACATCATATTTAAGTTACAAGTGCCTTGAAATTATCTACCAGACAATAAGAAAAATTTATTCCAATAATGCTTCTGTCAAGTTCTAAAAACAACACCCTTTATATAAAATCCAAAAAAATATTCTTTACTCACAGGATATATTTTACTGTGTTACCATTTGCATAGTTTTTATGACATCGTACGTTTTGAAAGCTTTTCCTAAGCAAACAAACAACAAGCCATTGTACTTTATGTTTAGTAGAGTCTATAACATTTCCGTTATAAGTTCTAATTTCAATATTATTTCGTAACTAAAATCAACCAGACAACAAACTCAGTTTTTTTGCACTTGTTTGTCAGATTTTCTCTTCTTACAAAAAAAAGGAAAACAAAAATAAAAGGCCAGATTATTACCCAATAATTCTTTCCATTTTTCCATTTTTTTTATTTTGAAAAATTTTTAAACTTTCAAAAAAAAAAATGTAGTTTTCAATAAATATGAGGTTTTTTTTGTATTACAAAAAAAAATGTTTTTCTTTCTTTCCTTATCTGAACGTATAATAACCCCAAAATTTATCATCATTTCGGTAACCCAGTTTTAAATCTCTTTTTATGAGCATTAAAAAAAATTGTCATTCTCTCTTGTCATATTCGCATACAAAAACATCCTGAATCTTAAATGTTGCTAGCGACAACACCCCCACTAATACGAGGGTAGAGATATTTGAATAGGGATTCGAACAAATGATTTTTTTCAGTGGATATGAATTCTATCATATTCTGAAATAGTCTACAAGAGCCTTATTCCTTTGGCTCTTGGTTTCGATAATTGATTCATCATTATCCAAACTGAATACCAGCTTGAGCCGACAGCAATTGGTAGCTTTTTGTTAGCAAAAACAAAATACTGAGAAAGTCTCCGACAGCATAAGCAACCTTGGAGAAGTTGTAAGTTCAAATGAGGCAACATGAGCACCGAGCACAATACACATTGTTGCTATCATTAAGAGGCTGCTGTCGATATCAAACAAGTCCACCAAATAATATTAGACGGCCGCAAAGTGAAATTGATAAAGATAGTAGAACAGCTAAAGATATCAAAGAAACAACAACAGATTAAAGCTTCTGAGCAGCAATTTCAAATACTTCACCGTAAAAAAATCTGAATTTATGCGTTGATATGTGACAATGTATGTTGAAGTTGCCGTAGCCTAGAAGATAGCGTGTTTGCTTATTAGACCTAAGGCCACGGTTCAAACCCCAGGTCAGACATCAAAACGAAAATATGAAAAATGTTTCTTCGGTAACTTCCTCTCAGCAGATACCTAGCAAAAACACTGAGAGTAAATAAAATTGCCAATGAAAAGGTTCTCTCAAAAAAATTTTCACTTTAAACAGAAGTCCCGCCATTCATGTATAAAATTAACACACACAGAATATAAGTGGTGTGAGAAACGACCATAAATCTGACTAAGTAAATTACCATTATATACATATGATTAATGTAATTATTATGTAGCATGATAAAACTATATCAAGTCAATCTTATGCCAGAATCAAACGGTCATTAGTCCTAATAAAGAACCTGGTGAATCTCCTCCGAACTGTAAACACGTAATTTCACTTGCAAGCTTGCCGGCATTCTTATACCTTCTTGAAAAGAAAAAAAACTACATGAGCTCTGTTACACCACATTTAGAGGGTGAAGAATATGTCAGGTATGAATGTTTTATGTAGTACTGGTTTCTATAGATACACACATACATAATTGAGCATTACAACCCTTATCAAGGATACAATATATACTTCTCACACCACTTATGGTTGTTAATGTTAAATGTGCGAAATCCACAGTTTAAAATTAACAACGAACGACAGATTTTAAGAAACCCCTTTTCATGGGCAATTTTATTTAGTCTCAGAGTTCTTGTCAGAAATTTGTGAAAGGAAGTCGCCGATGACACACTATTTTTTCATATTGTTTTGTTTAATGTACGGCCTGGGGTTTGAACCGTGGTCTCACTCTAATAAGCATGACACTTTATCTATTTGATACTGACTCTCTTCATAATATACGATACTGAATAGTTTTTCAATTTTTTCGAGAAATAAATTTAAACATTTTGTTTGGATCCCGTAGCGGAGTTTTCTTGAAACCAAGAAATATTTGATAGTCCATTAAGATGGAGTTCAGGACTGACAAAAACAAAAACTTGTTACAAAGCTTCAAGAATAGGCGGAGAAATAATTTTACATCGATGTACAGCCATCTGAAGTTACCAAGACTACAATCTGTTAAATCCCGCTGACTGGAACTCTAGACAACTTGCAACTGCCCTTTTTACATTTTACTGGAAAAGTCATCTTCAAGGAGGAGATCCATTCGGATGAATGTTAACCGTGAAAAAAAATTCTAATTTGAATATCAATCCACCTGATTCTAAAAAACTCTAAGGCACCCTTAAATAGTACTCTTTTTGTGTGCATTTTACTCTGGAGCATCAGCAGGTCTACCATTTTTTTTTTGTGAAAGACTTGGTTTACGGCGAAACAATATTGTCGATGTAAGCAACTTCTGTGGCATTAATTTGGTTACTGGGGAACACCAGGAACAATGGTTCACAGAGCAGACGTTACGTCGTTACGGTTGAGATCAAAATCATCTCAAGCTGAAGACTGTATGATTTGCACCTAGGATCATCGGAAGCATTAGATATTCTCAACGACACGATTGAGATCAAAAACATCTCTCGTGGAAGCTGTGGAGCTAGTCAACCGAGATCATGTATTTGTGCAGACTTTCAATCGGAAATTACATTTTGAATTCGCTTTGAACCTACGACTCTATTAGAGCTTTTACAAATGATGTATGTCAAATACAAATAGACTAATACTTAGTTATTAGCAATGACATGTTCTTTGGCTGTAGAATTTAAGCGCCGACTAGAAATTTAGATTAGAAATACCCTATTGATAGGTATCCATAAAATAACAGAGGAACTGGAAACTGATTCTTCTGTTGTAAATTGTTGAAACTACTCATACTTGCTCCCCTTTCCCTACACAACTTTTGAATTCATCGTCAAGTACACAAGTAAAAATCATGTAATGGCTTAACATACTTTAAAATTGTAACAGCGGACAGAATCTAACTTGTGAACAATCCTCCTACACTACCAGGCAATCGAATACTTTATTTGCAATAATATTTGTGCATATTCGTGTATGCAAAAATATTTGTACACAGAAACCCATTCAAATGAATGTATGTATGTGTGTGCATACATATATATCTGCGTACATTCATCTCAACCATGGGTATGAGGAATTCCCGGGTTGGTGCATTCTGTTATAAAATTTAAAAATTCACATTTCCATACGTGTACGATGCAGATGACATAAAGATGTTAAGCGACAAAATGGCGTCACATGCGGTATAAACTTTTATTCCCCGGATTTCTTGACATCGTTTTTTTTTTGGTTTTTTTTTTTTTGTTTTGTTCTTTTTTTTCTATACTCAATGCAAATTATGACCACGTATTCCATGGATACAGTATGTGTTTGAGTGTCAATGTTTTGGCTTAATCTGAAAATGTGTTAAGAGAAGCTTAAAATTGTAAATTTAAATCTATCCATCAGTCTCCTACAACTACATGAACATAAATTCCTTAATATGAACACATACACACGTAATAATAGTATGTCGTGATAGTATGTATATAAATAGTATAGTTATTGTATCTATGAATTCGTATGAATGAGTATTTGTGTCACAGTTTTGTATTTGTTTTACAGTGTAGTTAGCATTGTGTTTCACGCGTAAATATGCAAATTTACACCAAAAGGAAACAAAAAAAATGGGAAATGGTTGTTGTCTCATGACGTAATATTTATGAAAATATATGGTGCGCGATGATTGAATCTGCAAATGATATACAAGGTATGTCAACATAAAAATTTTTATAATGAATTTCTGGTCCATGTTCTCATTGTTTTTTTTTTATATATTTGATTACAATATGATATATAGTGGTGGATATATAATTAAAACATTTCATTTTATTTTTAAAATTAAAAAAGGTACACAATACATTACATTGAGCATTACAAAGCTTTAGATAGGATTACCATCTCGATTCTCACACCACTTATGTTGTGCGTGTTAATTTTTATGCATGAGTGGCTGGAGCTACAGCTTAAATTCAACTGCGAATGACAGACTTTTAAGAAACTTTTCAAAGCAATTTCATTTACTCTCAGAGTTTTGCCAGAAAACTGCTGAGAGGAAGTCGCCGAAGAAATATTTTTTCGTTTTTGTTGGAGTCGTCTGACCTGAAGTTGTAACCGTTGCCACACATCTAACTAATAGACTACGGCTACGACTTATGAGATTCCTTACTTCGGATTAATTATTTGGCCGTTACGTTGCGCTCAAACACGCTGCAGTACTGAAAGAGTTGGAGTGATATCCTAAGACTCGAATAAATTTGATATGTTTTGTAAGAATTTGGCCACCTTTTACATAAGAGCTCTGTTTTTGTTCAAACTTCCTTATCTTTCTGCAGTCCACTCCGCTGCTCTGAGTTCTGAGCTACATCTGAAATAAACTGCTTCGCTTATTCCTCTTTCTTATCTTTAAAGCTTCAGTCGTGTTCTGTGTGTCCATGATCAATACATCTCTCATGAGTTTAAGGAAACTTTTCTGGTTGTTGTTTAATCGTTTTTGTTTAGATATACTGCATTATTCTTTCCGTATACGTGCACACACTATCTAGGCAATCGTCTAGACTTCCCTAGGTGCCGGTGCTCATTTGATGTTAATATTTCACTGTTCCATCATATCATTGAGAGAATCACGACTGTCATAAAGCGTCTTAAAGGTCATTACTGTCAGCGTCCTGACAGTCCCATAGCCGTATAAAACATCTGCACAGGCAAGGGGGCTAGTGAACTCTGTCACTTTTAGAATGAAAGTTGCCACAAATCGAATGTTCAGCTCTCTATAGGACAAGTTGTGTCGTCTTGTTGGAGCAACAATTCAGTCAGCGTGGTTATATCTTAACAAAACACGTCTGACCAAAGACGATTTAAAATACTTCACAACTTCTGAAGAATCTCCGAATGGTTTAGAGAATCCCAACAGGAGTTAGGAATACTGCATTGGGACCCCAGTAAACTGTAACGGTGATGCAATCAGTCGTAAGCATTAACAAACATGTAAGTTTTAATAGATGTAGTGGATGCGTTATCGGCTTAATGATATAAACGCAATAGACGCAACGCAGCAAGTACATCAATTTTGCAATTGCAGCCTAATTAATTATAATAAAGAGAGCAGCAGCAAAGCATAAGCAAAGCAAATAAAAAATGAATACTCCATTTATTCTTTACCAATGGTTCCATTAAAACGTTTCTTCGACTTGTATTTCATACATCGCATTTTGTATTGTATTGACAGCGCCAAGCTTCACATTGCCATCACAAAATCCTCTTACTGTGACTAGTATTAGACTTAGTTTTTCTCATTGCTGCTGAAAAAAATAGAAATTAGCCGAAATGCAAATGAGCAGAATCACTTCCATATACGCCTATGTATTATATTTTTGTGATTTTGCTGTGTTTGCTGCGTTGCGCCTATTGTGTTTTTAGCATTAGGATTGTCTTCACTCCATCTGGAGCGACCTGTTTCAATCAATCAGCAAAATTGCAAAGCTATGTATGATCTTTTGGCTTCAATTCCTATCTTCGCTGTGTTTTATAGACACTTAAGTCAAGATTCTGACGTAAAATAATATATCGACTACGTCTCGTAAATATATCGACTACGTGGATGCACAAAAGAACAACAAATTAAAAGTCGCGTGTTTCTCAAGACCTCTGTTGAAGGATAGTTTATTCCACACTTAATCGCAGCAATTCTTATTAACAATGCAATCAAAAAAAAATTAAAACAATCTCTAAAAAACTATCATATTTTCAAACTAAAAATTTTTACTGAGACAAATTTTTATTTAAAGCATCATTGTTCTTCAATAGCTATGTTCTTTAAAACAAAAATCCTTTATATTCGAAACGGATTTTTTTTTAAATTATCTTCTGCATATGCAACAAGATTCAAAAATGTTTTGTGACTAATGAACACCAACACAATAGAGGCGGTTTCTACAAAAGTATACCTTTTCTATGTTTTATACCCAAAAAATCTTGGTACAGACTGCGTACATGCGTTTGTTAGCATATCAAACACTGCAGTGCGTTTACAACTTTCTTTAAAAAGTTTAAGAGAAAAAGAAAAAAAAGAGGGTCGATTAAACAACTGCAAAAGAATTCCAATTGAAACTGTCGGGTAAACTTTAATTGTTTGTCGTTCGTTTGGTACAAAATTTAGTAGAAGACGTTTAACATTGTCGACCGTAGCCTATAATGTTGCATGTTTTAATGTTGTCCCATCCTCATCCAACATAAATATGTGAGTTGTACTATCTTTAGCAACTACATCTATACTTAATACATCCACTGTATGCTTCAGCAACTCGCTCATCGCTGGCCTGCCATTAGGTGCAACTTCGAAAAGGGTTGACTAGCTTTCAACCTTTCTCGCATCAAACACTGCATAACTTTAATCAAACGCTCACTATATAGATAACTCAGCAATAAGCTGGCTTGGTGTGAAATTCATTTCACCAAGCAATCTACTTTTCAGGCAACTAAGAAATAAATGTTTTGCACTTTTATTCTCATCCTAACAAATCTTGTCCAAATACATGCATAATTGCTTATTACAACTGTTCTTTCAGGATTACGACCTAGCTTCTCACATCACTTATGTTGTGTATGTTAATTTCATATCTGAATGGCGGAACCCATAGTTTAAAGTTGACTCCGAACAACCAATTTTTTTGATAAAGCTTTTCTTAGCAATTTTATTTAACTCTCAGAGATTTTTTTTCCCAAAAATCTGCTTGGAGAATGTCGCCCAAGAAGTATTTTTTTTCATATTTCGTTTTGTTGGAGATATCTGACCTGGGGCCAACACACTACCTGCTAGACTACAGCGACTACTTATATTGTCCAAATATGTGCTGATATTTTCAGAAGCAATCATGACCAGTTAAGAACTGTCAAACAATATTTCGATCAGCGTTCTCTTTGCCAACATTTGAGCTGTTTTATCAGATATTGTCCTGAAACCACTTAACAGTTTAATAGTGCTACGGCAATAGTTTCTTTTTATTTTTTATTATTATTATAATCCTAAAAGATATATTATTATTCAATGGATTTGATTCTCCAATATTTGGCATTATCCTTGTGAGTGCTTTTTTAATTACTAATGACTTTTCACCGATCAATTGCACCCGATTTGTCAACGACAATCACTTCCAAGTAGTTTATGTCACTCTTCACTCTTTATTATAGAGACCCCAACACTCGTTTCCATCTTTTCTACTATTTTCTCGCTGCTAATCAGAGATCAACAATGAGTATTCAAAAAGATGAGTAAATTCGAATCATACTCATTATTTCTGATACTTATACGCGTTCATATTTATTTTAATATCATACTCATACTACTCATATTCAAAGTTTGAAGTACTCATCATACTAATACTTAACACTACGCATGATGTTTTTAATTTCTACTCTTCAGGACTCAACATATACAAGAAACACAAAATAAGTATGAATCACGTACTAACACTACAATAATCACTAGAAGGCTGTGTGTTTGCTCTGTTTGCTGCTCTGTCTTTTTTGTGCTTGTGTGTCTTTTTTTTTGTTGTTAATTCAACACTAATTCAGACTGTAAATTTTGATGGATGATTCCAATTACTCTAATCATTTAGAGTATTTTGAGTATTTTTCTAAATTTATGAATCTGAATGAGCAGATTCATGAATCAAACATATTTCGAATGTTATGAGTTCATGTCAACGTTGTACTCAATTCGAAAAACTGCTATTAAATAGCAGACGAGTACCAATAATATTCCTAGTAATGACTCCTAAAATGATGCTAAACATGTTCCTTTGTAGTATTAAGCAGACTTTTTATAGAAATTTCATCTAAACTTAGCCAGATTTGTAGCGTTGTCTTATCATACTTGAGTCCAGCTTTTAATTGAATTTTCAATGTAAAGAATTACGACGGAAAAGTAAAGCCATTATAACCAGACGTCGGCACCAATAGCCACCGGTGGTCCAACATCTTCGGCATTTTACACACATAGGACACGAACATCAACAATGTTCGTTAAAAAGAGCGTAAAACTGCATTCAGTTACTTGTTAGCTTCTGAAGAAGAAGGTTCATGTCGCTTTTTTTCAGCTTTCAATTATACACCAAAAAAACTATTACAGTAGGATTCACTATTTTCCCAATGAGATTTACTAATAACAGTGAGAAATGATCTCCATTTTCGGAATAATATTTGTCAAGTCAAATACGCAGTCTTTAGATATTTGGCGCTGTACATTTTTTCTCTATTTTCTACATTACACTTGAAAAATATTAGATTACACTTGAAAATATCACTAACAATTTTCCTCTGGGTTAACACATGCCTCTCACAAATGTACCTACTTTTTTGATTATGTTCTCTTTGTGCCGACGTCTGATTATAACCCTTAAATCATATTGTTTACTTGACACCAAACAAACTGAGAATGATTATTTTGTTTTTCTTTTTATTTTTTTCATTTTTTTTTTTTTGTTTTTCTATTTTGTTGTTAAATTTTCCCGTTACTTCAAATATAGTGTTACAATTACCATTTGATAAATTGAAAACTTTGTTGAACTTAACATGAAGGTCTAAAGAGGCGGTGAAAGTTCGCAATGAATTTCATTTGTTGAACTCGATAAACATTGTAAAAGTTTAATGTGACTGCCTTTTAGAGAGATGAAACAATTAATTGGAAGTGTGTGTGTGTGATGAATGTCATTAATTTCTTAAATAAATTATCACATTACCACACTTCTATTTAATCTAATAAAAGAAATAAAAAATAAAAATTAAGACAAACAGCATGAAACAAACTAAAACAGTTACAAAGTTTCATTTAATTTAACCACAAATTAACACGAGCTACTTGAATGGCATGCAGTGTGGCACGATTAAAAAGATGAAAGAGAATTGTAGATGAGCTACATGCATACATATGTAAAGAGATTTTAATATGGAGTATAAAGGAAATTCAATTTTGGTAAGACTGTTACTCGAAAGCCTTTTCATGTTGTAAAGAACACAAAATTTAAGAATTACAACAAAAAAAAAATCAATTCAATTGCTTGTATTTCCTTTAATTCCATTATATTTGTAGATTGCCTGCAAAATTTTAAGGATTTTTTTTATTACTAAACAAAGTATTTAAGAACTTTAAGAAATCCATTATCATTATCAATTGATTTCTATAATTTAAAAATTTGTTACAAACTGTACAACTAGTGCTCTATGCCCATATAAATTTATTCTTGCTCATGTCACAGCACCCTCATAAAAGCGCACATTAAGAGTTCACTTTGTCTTTTTAATGTTCTATTTACTAGTACGGCTCACATCAGTTCCATTGTCATCGCCACTATCGTTACCCCAATCGTTTTGAAATATTTATTCACTAAATTAAGAGCAGAACTGTAAAACTATTAAATTATTGAAGATTTTCTTTCATTTGCACAGACTTTAATCAGTAACGAATTATGAGACGTGCTCACGACATTTCTACATAGGACCACAACACTTTTGTCCTTTTCCATTAATTTCTGAGTTTTGTTTTTTATTGCCAGCTCATTACATCACTTCAATCAACATTATAACTTAGATTCTCACACTACTTATGTTGTGTGTTTTAGTTTTAATATTTGAGTGACGGCATCTACAGTTTAAATTCGGTTTTTTCAGGAACTTTTCATGGCAATTTTTATTTACTTTCAGAGTTTTCGTTAGAAATCTGCTGAAACGAAATCACCAAAGAAAATTTTTTTCATATTTCAGTTCTATTGAGATAGTTGACTTGGGGTTTGAACCGTGGACTCATGTCTAGTAAGCCAACACACTGTCTACTAGACTACGAAGTGTTTGCAGCCTTTTAAATCAATAGCAGTTCCTCTATCACCTTGTAAGATGCCTCAAATACAGTGCCACTGCATGGTTAAAAATTAAAATTCTAACTAGTTTCGGTCTTATTTCTTACCATAGTCTTTCGTTGAAGATGTTGTCTAGGACACATTAAATTATTATCTTATGCATATGCGTGTTTAGCTCCACTGAGAAATACTCTATTAGAGTCGCTTCAAGAAGTATGGCCATGCGCCAAATATAAGACAATTTATCTCCAAGACTGAGATCTATATTTCCAACCATTAGCTATGATCCAAAAGACATTGTCGATATTCTGAAGTTCAGCAAATCTGCAACTATCCATACAGGAATGGAAAATAGCAACAATTTTTAATCTTTAGAATGTAACTGATATTTTAAGATCTTCTTCAGAGTTTACAGAGACGAAGACAGAGAAATTTTTAATTCACACTCAATTATTTGGACCAGTGGTTAATTTCTATAAAGGTATTGTAAATGGTAGATGATGATGACACTCTTATGGAATCTGGCGATGATACAGAAGTCGTCAACTGCTATCAATTGCAACGAAAGTTACATAAATTGACAATCACCACTCTAAATCTGCTTAATTTGTACTCTACCTTCAACTAACTTAAGAAACGAAGAATTTTTTATTCTTTCAATGATATTTTGTTCCATAAAGATAAGATATGGGTACTGAAGATCAGCTCTTGCATTACGATCAAAGATACTAATACAATTATTCTCTGCTAATCTTATCTGGTTTTGGAATACAGACGTCGTACTACCATGATCGAAGACCAGAGGACCACGACTTGTAACATGGGGTGTGACTACCTAACACTATGAACAGAAAGGCGATATTTAATGCCAACAATAGGAATACTCCATATCAGTAGGAGTTATACTGACGTCAACGTAAGCAGTCATTTTCAATTTCTTAATTCAAAATCAATTAACAGTAACCTACTCGACCACATGTACATTGACATCAAACTATCGCTTCAAACAAGTTGGTAAACGAATTAATATCTACTTATGGTGAAACAGACTGCTTGCTCTATTGAGCCTCCATTGACCATTAACCCAAATTAAGCTCCTCTGCCGGGCAGCTTATTCCAGTCTGATTTGAACCGGCGGAAAAATCCTGTAGGAAACCTTAGACGAACACTTCTGTGAAGCTCAGCAGAAAGAGACTAAAAGAATTGATTCCTTTAAAGGCATGCAATGAAAAATTACAATGAGAAATAAAATAATAAAATGCAACAGACAAAATCATAGCATGTGTGCAAATATGTGTGAACTGTCAACATTATCGTGTTAAAACAATTTCATGTTCATTTAAAATTGTACACAACGCCGCTCTATGATTAGGTTAGGCTAGGTTGGAGGGGTTCGAGAATTCTGTATCGATTCTTCTTTAGATAGCTCATATGCTTAAGTAACTACGCTACTTTTAATTATTTTAATTGCTTTTACATGCAGTTTGATAGAGTGTCTGATTGAGAGACTTACGATTGGAACTGAAAAGCAGTAAAGCAGTGCTGATCACTGTACTGCATGATCAGAGAATGTGCGAATTTGAAAATCGAATACTCTGATAGCGAAATTATTTGTTAGGGAACGGCTATCTATCGGTTTAAATTTTGAACCAACGGCTATTTGGAATCTAGCAATACTTATATCATTTTGGGGCTGAGAAAACCCACGCGTGGTCTTACAGAAGCCAATGCATTCACTACGAATGACTGTTTCGTGTGACTTGTTAAACGAAAACGTCATTGACCCATATTTCTTTGGAAATGAGGATGGCGCAACCATTACGATCAATGGAGACACCTATCATATATACATACATAATTGGCCCTTCAGTCAGGATTACGGCCTAGCTTCTCACATCACTCATGTTGGTTGTGTTAATTTTATACATGACTGACGGGACCTACAGCTTAAAGTCGACTCCGAACGACAGATTTTTAAGAAACTTTTCATGGTGATTTTATTTACTCTCTGAGTTCTTGCCAGAAATCTGCTGAGAAGAAGTCGCCAAAGAAATATTTTTTCATATTTCGTTTTGTACCTTGGCCTTAAGTCTAATAAGCCAACATATTACCTATTAGACTACGGAGACACCTATCGCACTACGATAAATAGTTTTCTTGTACTCGCTCTTCATGGTATTGGACATGTGGATTTGGACAACGTTTGATTACAATAGGATAGTGCAAATTGCCATACATTTCATGCCTCAATTGATATATTGTGTCAAACGTTTGATGGCCATTTAATAAGCCGAAATGGTGAAGTCAATTAGCCTCCAAGAAACTGCAATTTGACATCGTTGGACTATTTTCTGTGAATCACCCTTAATGAACAGTGTTTTGCCGACTAACCAGAGACAATTAAGTATTTGAAGACCAACATTCGTTATGCCATTGCCGAAATACGACCCCCTACACTCGAAAAAGTGCCCAAAAATTGTACCGATCGAATGAGGTGCAGTGAGGCTAGACGCGACAGCTATGTGAATGAAATGATATTCCATTTCTAACAGGAATAATGGCACTTCACAACGAAAAGATAAATTTGGCAAGATTTCATTTTGATTTATTGCATATTTAAATTTAAACTTTTAAAACACCCACCCTATACAAGTAATTTAGTTCCTATTAGCCATGTAAAGCTTTCTAAAAAATAAATGAAAATCTTCGGGCTGTCTATGATATTTTATATCCACTGCCTAGCTATTATCAACAATTACTGTAGAGAATTTACTAATTAACCAAACATTGAGCAGTAAGTAGGGTATAAGACAGTAGAATTTGATCGACTAATTTTTTTTAATTGCTTTGTTTCTCTCCCTCTCTCTGTCTTTTTCATTTTGTCTTCTCTGCAGTATTCATTCATTATTTCTTTTTTATTATCTTTAATCATTATTTAACCACCCTCTGACTTTGACATGTTGAGACGTTGACCTTTTCACTTGTATTCTCTTATTTTCTTCAATAAAAATAACTGACGTAGTGATGTAGATTAAAAATACAACAACAACAACGACAACAACAACAAGTGTTTACGTTATATCAGGTCCGTTATGAACTGACAAATAAATTTATTCATGGATTTTCTTTTTTAAGGTTTTTTTTCATTCATGAATTAAAAAAAAAAGAAAACCATCTTAGAGAATGAGAAGAAAGAAATTCGATTTATAAAGAAATTAAGAAATAGAAAAAAACGAAGTGAATTTAAATTAAAAGTATAGACGTGTGACAGAGATTACAAAAGGCATCATGTTGAGTCATAATTGTGCAAAAGAATTTAAAAGACTTTCCAACAAGGCAGTTACAGTTTAAAACATTATTGCAGAGGGTGTCTCAGTGAGAGTGCACTTTTAAATTTGTTGTCATTCTATTCCGATTATTTAAATGGAACGGAACGAAAAGACAACGCTTTATAATTGTGAAAACTCGTTACAAAAATGTATAAAGTTGTGCCGGAAACGCTCGCAAATTTCAAAGCATATTCAGTCGAGAAATTGCACCCAATGTATCAACCATTCAAGAGTGATTAAAAAATTTAAAGAAATTATGTTGGTTGTAGCTTGTTTCTTAATATATGGATCGGTCTCTTGAAGCAATTGCTGCTGGCAATAAAAGTGTCACCACAAACCATTCTATTGTCTGAGCCCGGTATTTCGACGAAGATAAGAAAGTTATACTAAAGAACATTAAGCAACTCTTGCAGCTGCATCTAGGGAGTAAAGAAGCTCTCTGAAATTTTTGAAACCGGACAAGGTTTATCATGCGACTTCTTCAACTTCGTCATGGAAAGTGTTCTGCGGAAGGCGGGAGAACATCGGACAATATTAATATCATACCAAAGTGTTTTTGCTGCCTTTAACACTATTGACCAAAAGTCTGTCATGATTGGTCTGACAGTAAATGGGGGCAAAACAAATGTATGTTGTAGGAACATCTGACGTATCGGATCCCAGATTACAACGATAATTATACATGCAATGTTGTCAAACAACCATTGCCAGCAATAATAATGTCAGTCTAGAGATCAACTCTAGGATCACTCACAACAAACAACAACAACAAAAACACAACAAACAGCAGAGATCTACCTCGTACAGCCAAACTAATACTCTAAAAGTCGCTCCTCCTCTCTACGCTTCTCTAGGCGAAGAATCATGGGAGTATTCGAAAAAAATTCTACTTAAAATCCTCAGTCCATTGTGTGTTGGCGATGATTATCCTCATGCGATTCAGAAATGAGCACATACTCCTCATGCTTTTCTGTGGTATAGAAACATGGACGCTATCAAGTACTGACACACTAGCCTTGGGAGTATTCGAGAGAAAAGTCTTTATTTCGATCCAGTGGTGAGTCAATGATGAGATCCTGAATGACGATGGACGTTGTACAGCGTATTAACATCCAGCAGTTGCGTTGTAAGTCCTCGTAGTGTCGTTGGTAGTGTATTGACTTATTAGACGTAAGGCCAAGGGGACATCAAAACGAAATATGAAAAAATATTTTTTCGGCGACTTCCTCTCAGCAGATGTCTGGCAAAAAATCTAAGATTAAATAAAATTGCCATGAAAAGTTTCTTAAAAATTTATTGTTTGGAGTTGACTTTAAAACTGTAGGTATCGTGATTCATATATAAAATTAATACATACAACAAAAGTGGTGTGAGAAACTAAGTCTTAATTCTAACTGAAGTGTTGTAATGACCAATTATGTATGAGTTGCGCTGGCTTGCCCATATCGCTGTGTGATGTAAAAATTAACAGTTCTCTGCGTTGTAAGAACCAAATCGAGGTATATCTGCCATCGATTGTTGTGACCAACTAGCGAGGGACAAAAGAAGCAGAGATACTTAAAAAGATGTATTAAGGCAGGCCAATATCCGATAAATAGTTTGTTACTGGCTAACTGTCTTTATAAGCAATAATAATTTGACATTTTTTCCTGTTTATTATGGTTCTTGCTACAAATAATTTGGATGACATTTCATCTGAACTTATAAACGATAACTTATTCTATATATAATGCTTACAATTTGTACTTACAATAAAAGTTAAACGAAATGAATTCTTTCTTTTTTAAGTCCATACCTGAAATTACAATAAGACGACAAAAAAATAAAAAAAAAATTGGTTTGAAAAAAAATACTAAAGTCTCGTTGATATAAAGAATATTCAAATGTAAATATAAATTTATTTGAGGTACTATTAAAACAAACAAAAAAAAAACAAACAAAACAAACAAAAACAAAAAACATACGTAAATATTTCATGTTCATTTAAGCCAAAATATTTTTCAGTCATTTTTAAAATCCTCTTTATTTATTACCATTTCCCCATAATAAAATTCTATCATCACGAATATCTGCTTTAAATAATATTCGTATTCGTAAATATTCGAATTAACATTGAACACAAAAAAAAAGTAAAAAATAATAAACAATTCCTATATAAATTTTTATAAATTTTTTTCTGTTTTTGTTTAAGAGTCAGTTTTATTTAAAATATTTGTCCATGCCCAGCTGTTCTATTTTTTTTTTTTATTTGTTTTCATATTTTAACACTTTTGAATGAAAAATAACAAACAACAACAGCAACGAAAAATAATAATAATAAATAAATTGGTTTATATTTAAAACAGTGAGTAAAAGAGAGAGAGTGAGAGTGAGAGTGAAAGAGAACGAGAAAAATACACATTTTTTCGTTCACAGCACACTCGCATTTATCTTAACACCAAAAAAAAAAAAAAAAAAAAAAAAAATCTCACACAACTCTAAATGGATGTGTGAAATTGAACAAAGGACCAACTGTCAGTATAAGGGTAGTGGTTGGAGTGGGCAGAGGTAGAGGCACATTGGTTAACTAACAATAAAACTAAAATAAATATTGTTCATCATTTTAAAAAACACACATAATGACTCCAGAGAACGCTACACTATATAAAATGCAGTTTGTGGTTGTAGGCATAATTATATTGTATAACGGGTGATTTTTTTATATTGTTTTCATTTTGAAAATTTAAAGAAATAGAAAATATTTTGGAACCAAAATAAGATTTTTTTTTTTTTGATCTCCAACAACTACATGGAAAAGACCGACATTTTCTAAAGTCAATCATTTCTTATTTTTATCCGTTACATGTACACACCCGTTATGTTATAGAAAAAAATATTGAACTTTAGAATATTCGTTCTGTTTTGTAATAAGAATCCCTTCTAGAAGTTCCAAATATATTGTTGAATTCATTTTGAAGCAAACATAACACCATAACACTACCCTCACCAAAATTTTACTTGGACTATACAACGCTTACTAGGTTTAGATCACAACAATAACAATCTTATACAATATATTTTCTTATTACGATCTTCACAGTGAAATTCTTCTTTTCTTCGCTTTGTTTCAATATGTTCTTTAAGTTTTTCCAACCAGACATGTAAATGATGTATTGTGATGGCTTCTAGTATGATAGGGTTGCCAACTATGGTTAACAAGAAATTAAGCCATGTATTAGATCGTTATTAACTGGGTGTAATAGTGAGAAACTTTAAGTTTTTTCAAAAATGTTTGTCCAATTAAGGGGGGTTTGTCCCATTATTATGGGATTAACGAATTTTATAATTACATAATGCGAAAAGATCTAAGTATCGTTCATTTCACTACGGCTATGAGTGGCCGCTTGTGAACAATTGCTGGCTTCAGATGATACGAGCTAAGAGTCTAAGAATAACTCTAATGATTGCATGACAATCCCACCAAACGAACAAAACAACCCTCACCCTAGAATTTGATCATGTAACGAGCTGATTAATAATTTCAATATGTTAATAAATACATACATACATACATACATAACCGGTCATTACAAGCCTTTAGACAGGATTACGACTTAGCTTCTCTTATCACTTATGTTGTATGTGTTAAATTGATACATGAGTGGTGGGACCTACAGTTTAAAATTGACGTTAAAGGCCGATAGATTTATTGAGAAACTTTTCATGGCAATTCTTCCTTTTTCTCAGGGAAAACTGTTAAGAGAAAGTCGACGGGATTTGAAAAAGTCAACACAATACCTAGTCTAGTAGGCGACTTCAATTATAGATGAATAAAACAATATGATTCAATCTCTTCCAGAATTCAGCGTATAGTTTAAAGCGGGCATGCAAGTCCAATGATTTTTATTGACGAGAAAATTCCTGGAAAAATTCTTGAATATTAAGGGCCTTTGAAAGCAAGAGTACCTCATGTATTAGGTAGCATCTTCTTTGTAGCTTGCTTAGGCTAAAAGGTTAACCAAATATATGGTTTTATAACTGTTTTATGGCCTGGCTCTACAGCCTATGTATTATTTGATTAAATTTCAGCTTAATTTGCATTACCTTTAAGTCAATGTAATGAATTCATGTTAATCGGCTATTAAAATGTTTTTCAAGATATTTAACAGGATTGATCAATACTCCATGGGCATTATAGATTTCGACCGTAGGATATGTTTCTCACCGCTCAGCAAGCAGCTTCCATGTTCTTAATCAATATACTACAACATTAAACTGTTAAACAGCAATTAATCGGTTACAATTACAGGGTCTTGGGGAATTCTAATGAAGGCTGAATCGTCGGCAATGGTTAATGAACGGTAGTACACATATTGGCGGTAGATATGACATACAGCAAGGGAACAAGACTGCTACTCTGCGGAATTTTTGTGGTGATTTTCTTGTACTGAGAATATATACCGTTAGTTTGAACTTTGAATTAACGATATGCAAAGGAAGCTTTACAGCGGCGAATTAAACTTTTCCGACGGAACTCTTATACGACTTGTAGCTTTTATGGGATCTATGTAATCATGTAAAATAGTTTACAGATGAAAATAAAGTATTTCTCTAATCAAAACTTTAAAATACCTTTCATTCAATTCATCACTATGATATTAATTAAGCTTCTGAGGCACGCCAATCTTCTAAAGAATTGTGATTAAAAAAATTTCCAGGTAAAGAGTTTCAAAATGGTTTTAAATTTAAGAATCCTTTGAAATAAAATTTAGTTTTCTTATAAAAATATGGCAATAAATTTATGGCGAAAAAAATTGTTAAAGTGCTATAATTGTACACATGCTGTAACTCCCATTAAAGGTTATTATTTAATACGTTTAAATCTTCCGAAAGAACCACTTTTGTACAGCATAATAAAAAAAAAAAGAAAACATACACACACCAATGCATTTAATATGAAGAACTTACAATGAATTTTCATTTAACAATCGTAATAAAGACCACCACTCTTATATCATAAGTAAATACATTCAAACGCTGTACTTCCATGTATCGATGTCCATTCATATAGAAAATTGCGTAAATGCAGCAAAAAAATAACAAATAATAGTGGGACTGCATTTAAGAATAACAAGCAGAACATTTACAATCGGTCATGCCTGTATAATGTTCCATCCCTTGGAATAGTTTTTTAAATACTTAGCTTGTGAATGATAGCTGGGGACAGTCATGGGCAGTTGGAATCAGCACAGCATTGTAATGTTCTGTAGAGTATCATAATACTATGAACAGAGGATGGGTTTACTTAACAAAGAATCTGCATGTTGTGTTAGAGAAGATTTTTATTTTTAATGTGAGTTCTTTGAGACTGCAGTGACCGGTAGGAATGCCGATTACTATTATCTAAACCATATAACCGATATATCCCCGGTCAGACATCAAAAATGAAATATGAAAAAAATATTTCTTCGGCGACTTCCTCTCAGCAGATTTCTGGCAACAAATCTGAGAGTAAATAAAATTGCCATGAAAAGTTTCTCAAAAAATCTGTCGTTCGGAGTCGACTTTAAACTGTAGGTCCGGCCACTCATGTATAAAATTAGCACACACAACATGTGAGAAGCTAGGCCGTAATCCTGACTGAAGGGTTGTAGTGGCCAATTATGTATGTAAACCATATGGCTTAGGAGGATTGTTGTATTCTCTCCATTATTAACTTGGAAGTTAACTTGCATGTTGCTCCAAACAAACTTCTGTTTCAACTCTACAGAAATATTTTGGCAACATTGGCAGTGTGGATTATTGCTGAAGATTAGATATCGTACAATAAGGTCAGATCATAGTCAAATTGAGATTAATGTTCAAAAAGAGGTTGGCAGCCGGAAGGACCAGCAATTCAACAAACAATTTAAGAGTAATTGTGTCCCATAAAAACAAGTTGAGGCCATATATGCACAGAACGAATCAGAACAGTGATTGGTCCAAATAAAACTCTTAACTGAACTTATCAGACATGCAGGTTTTAAAAGGTGAAAAGCATTTTATTGTGTTCGAAAGAGCCACATGAGTTTTGTTACGAAACTAGGTGCGTAAAGATGAATTCATTTTCAAGAAAGCAAAAACACAGCGTCTTTTTTGGCTCGAAAAAAGCAAATTTAGGCTTTAATAGGCCACTGTTAATTGTCTGTTAGTTTATGAACTTTTCAGTCCAACTGAAGAAGAAGTGTAACAATCTTTTGGTTCGGAAGATTAATTGTAGACCGAAGAAAGCTGTATAATCGCATGATATTCGAACAGTTTTCTTAACGTAACGTAAGCGCATAACGTAAAGGACAATGGAAATCTATTGACATGAGAGTTAAACAAAACAATATCTTTCACCGCTTTTCATTTACGCATCACAACTACATACATAATTGGCCATTACAACCCTTCAGTCAGGATTACAACCTAGCTTCTCACACCACTTATGTTGTGTGTGTTAATTTTATACATGAGTGGCGGGATCTACAATTTAAAGTCGACTCCGAACGACAGATTTTTGAGAAACTTTTCATGGCATTTTTATTTACACTCAGAGTTTTTGCCA
>QOCX01000159.1:46844-57961 GCA_005959815.1 Sarcophaga bullata
CTGCTGAGAGGAAGTCACCAAAGAAATATTTTTTCATATTTCGTTTTTGATCTTTGACCGGGGATTTGAACCGTGGCCTTTCGTCTTATAAGCCAACACACTACCTACTAGACTATGGCGCCCTCAACGCATCACAATTAGGGTTGATTATATTAGTGGGTAGCTTGTCGTTTATCAGCAAGTTCACTCGATGGCCCATAGTGCATTGCCTTCTTGTCAAGATCTGTTAGCGGGTTTGAACCACTTCGAGATCTAAATGAAACCAAACAGTTACTCTGTGTGGTACGTACCATGATGCCATCTGTTCTAAAGTGCAGGATACTTGCACCATTCGGCACTGTACCGATTCCGTTTAGACAACATCATGGCGGCTTCTACAATAATACTGTTGAAGCGTACCGTGTTTGTCATCGAAACCAAGAATAGCTCAGTGTCCCGTTAGAATTTCTATTACAATGCTAAGCGTTCTTTTGTCGAACTCAAGTAATTGTGCATCGCAACTAAATCAATTTGCAATTTAAGCGATGGTAACTGGCCAGGAAGAAAAAATTATCACAATTCCATAAAAAAAAAATTCAAAAAAAAAATTTTTTTTTTTTTGCTACAAAAGAAAAAAAAACATTAAAAACAGCTTAAAAGTACTCATTAGTGTTGTCAGTTGTATAATTTCCCAAATTTTTTTTTTATTCTTACTCTAAAGGTAGCCGATATGTTTTCTGTTAAATTTAATTTTTTTTTTCTTCTTCTTCTTTAATTTCAAAAAATGAGAAAATAAACGCTTAATTATGATTTCGTTTGTTATCTCGTATAAAAATGTGAATATTGTGCAATATTTTTTTAACGACCTCTTAAATATTCACAGAGATTTCACTGAATAACGAATAAGAAAAAAATGAATTAAAAGCAGTTACCGCGATACACATTAACAATGGCAGCCCACAACAACAACAGCGATGAACAAAAAAAAAAAGAAAACAATTTTTAAGGAAAAATAAATAAAAAAAAATAAAACAAAACAAAAAACATTAAAAATAAATATTAACTTTGCGCATTTTCATGAAAAGAGTTAATTTTGTGTAAATAATACCACGCCAATGAAACCAGAAGGATTTCATTATTTTTGGCCTTTTTTTTAAATTCATCGAATTGCTGCTGCTGCCCGCCTATGGATTCTAGAAATTGTTGATGGGTGGTCGTTAAATAAATGCTAAAGCAATCACTTTCCAAACAAGAATAATATGCAGGTGGAATAATTATGGTTACTCAACTCCGACTAGATAATGCCTTTCATCAATATGCTTTATTAACGGTAAATTTCCTGGTTTTCTCAAGGAGTGCATTCAGTAAAATTTAATCTGTTACATACACACATAACTCATCATTATAACGAAAAGGTGCATAAAATTATCTTCTCTGCGATCACAAAGGACAGCTGAGGCGTTGTCCACTCAACGTTCAGATAAGATCCGTCGTTCCTTATCTAATCTCAGCGACATTGATGGACTGTGGGCCAACATCTCTAACTCCTTGCGCAATACTGCATAAACAGTCCTTGGTTTCGAGTGCCCATCCCAACGAAGACGGTACCAATACTGCCTTTAGAGATGATGTTCCGAACTCGATCGATGGTAACGGCGTGGAAATTCCGCGATTATGCGACTTAAAAACAATAAAGCGGCAGGTCCTGATGGCCTTCTCGCTGAATTGTTTATGACCGATTGTAATGAGTTGGTAGGGCGCATGCACCAGCTTATTTACATGCATTTACGGTATGCGCCAATTACAGGGGTATAAGCCTTCTTTCTAGTGCACATGAGGTTCTTAGTGACGTGTTGTGTTGCGCATAATCGCGACTTAAAAACAATAAAGCGGTAGGACATGATGGCCTCCCCGCTGAATTGTTTAAAACCGGTTGTAATGCGTTGGTAGGGCGTATGCACCAGCTTATTAACATTCATTTACGGTATGCGCCAACTACAGCATATAAGATTCTTACAGGCGTATTGTGTGAAGCCACTCGTCAAAACATTGATTGGACCTTATCAGTGAGGCTTCAGACCTGGTCAAATCCTGGAAAAGACCCACGAAAAACAATTCGACACACACCATCTTTTTGTCGACTATAAGGCAGCCTAAGATAGCCCCATAAGGGATCGTATTTTTGCCGCAATGTCTGAGGTCGACATGCCTACGAAGCTGATAAGGCTATGCAGAATGACGCGGAGCTATGCAGCTCCTGCAGCTCCTCTCCGAACCTTTTGATACCGTGCGAGGTTTCAGACAAGGCGATCCCTTAGCATGCGGCCTCTTCAACTTTGTCATGGATAGTGTTTTGCGAAAGGCACTATCTTTCATAAAAGTGTCCAGTTGCTTGCGTACGCTGACGACATTGACATCATAGGGAGTACCAAGCGAGATGTTACTGCTGCCTTTAGTGCTATTGAATGGGAGTATACTAAGATGGGTCTGGCACTAAATGAGGGCAAAACAAAATATATGTTATCGATAAGTATCAGATTACGGCCGTTAACTATACTTTTGATGTAGTCAAAAAATTTATCTATTATGGCTCCCCCATTACCATCAAAAATGATGTCAGTCTGGATCTCAAGCGCAGGATTACTCTTGCCAACTGGTGCTACTATGGTCTCAATAGGCAATTGAGTAACAGAGGGCACTCTCGTGCGACGAAACTAATATTCTACAAGATGCTCATCCTATCCGTGCTTCTTTATGGCTCAGAGGCTTGAACCTTATTAAGCGCTGATGCAGCAGCCTTGAGAGTATTCGAGATAAAAGTCTTACGTTAGATCTTCGGTCCAGTGCGAGTTGGCGAAGATTTCCGCATCCGATACAACAGTGAGCTGTATGAGCTCCTCAACGACATGGACGTTGTGCAGCGTATTAATATCCAGCGGCTACGCTGGCTCGGCCATGTCGTTCGAATGGAGGAGGATGCTCGGGCAAGACGGGTATTTGATGCGGGGATCTGCGGAAGTGTCGGCGAAGAGGACGACCTTGTATCTGTTGGAAGAACCAAATCCAAGAAGCCCTGTCATCGATTGGTGTGACCAAATGGCAGAGGCGTGCAAGAAGCAGGTGTGTCTGGAAGGATGTGTTGCGAGTTGTTATAGCCAATTAAGTAAGTAAGCAGGTAAAGTAACAAGTTTGGTTAATGAAATTGAAATAAAGCATAGGACAAATCCATTATGATTGCTTTAAGCTGTTAAAGGACTGGAGTACATAAATGGTAATTGATTTCTTCCAGTAGTCGTATTCAAGTCCATTCTACGAAATCAAAATTTTAACTTATCTTGGGGCACAATCTAACGCAGCGGTTCCGTATTCCGACAGTAGAGAGTAGAGTACGATGCTTACGTATACAATGTCCATATTCGAAAAAGATTTCATATTTTTAAATGTTCTTAATAAAATGCAAATTTTATTTCTGCTAAAGTGCTCAACAAAAATAAACGAACGATTAAAAAAAAACAATTTATTTTCTTAATCAAATTAATTTATTTGAGTCGATAATAAAAAAAATAAACAATAATTTCAAGTTATTCGTTAATAAACAATTTATTGAAGCATTAATAATGACCTTAAGTTATGTCCGTCTCTCTATCTCGATGTATTCGTTTCTCTGTGTGTGTCTGTGTGTGTGTATAAACAAATAAAAACAAACGAATGCAAAAAAGGATAACCAAATATTCGAAAATAATTTATCTTTCGCAAATGAATAATAATGTTTTTATTAAATTCTTCGAATATTTATGAAAATATTACAAAAAAAAAAAACAAAAGAAGAGAAAAATGTGTAATAGCGCTACAAATCACTTTGATGAGTATATGGAACTTAAGAGGTTTATGCAACAACAGAAATTTTGTATAAAAAATTCCGTTTTCGCAAGCATATGTCATAACATATGTCATGATCGTACTATTTCTTATGTTACTTGCTGACTTAATTGGTCATTAACAAACCGATTAACGGATTTCGGCCTGCCTAACACATCCTTTCAGACTTCTCTGGTTCTTGCACGCCTTCGCCAGTTAGTCACACCAATCGATGACAGGACTTCTTCGATTTGATTCTTACAAAATAAACAAGGTAGCCCTCTACCTCTCTTCCATTCGAATGCCATAGCCGAGCCACAGCATTCATAATTATGCCTGTCAACTGGCAGTTAACATGATGTTAACCTCAACTTAGCTGAACAAAGTACAGACGTTGGCATGCTTTGGCATTATGAGTGCTCTAAAGTCCTCACTGTCAAATATTTGAAATCTTTCTCCAAATTTTTGCTATTAGAACTGCACTGACGCTTAATTTCTCAGATATGTTTATGCAATGTACGTCATGCTTCAATACTGCATGAAGTAAAACCAAATCACTCGGATTTTAGATGCCAAAAATTATTTGCGGACTAACATACAAAACTCACACATCAGCAGGGGAATAATGGTTTACTGAAGCTGTTATTGGTCATATAACGATCATCACTGAAGGTTCGAAAATGTAATGTGAATCTGGGTCGGAGGTCCATTTCGATAAGCTGGCACTGAACAGGTCATTCATATTAACTAACCAGACCAGCGTTTCTCATGCTGCATATATGATGGAAACTAGGAACCTTGCTTCTGATATGTTTGCACAGTCAAGCAGCAAACAAAGCATTAGATTTTGCATAGACTCTCTACACCGTATACTTCGACACAACATGTGTATCTAATAGGTTCCATGTCAATATGGCATAGAAGGAAACGAAAAGACGAACGAACTGGCGCGGAAGTGACGATAGAATTGAAAAAGACAGCATGGAATTTATCAAACCTTATGTGGTCTAACATATATGGTTGCCGAATTTCAAAACTGTTGTGTCCAGCAGGATAACTAAGGACCCACTCTAATAGAAATGTGCAGTTACGCCGACAAGCTAGGTCTGCTCCACCAGGATTCCTGCAAAAAACTGCCAAGAAGTGGAAGAAACGAAATCGGTGCAATTGATTACCCTGCACTTCAAATCAGGCAGACGTCCCACTAAGCCAATAGGCTGGTTTCATCCGAAGCTCGCGATGGTTCAAACTAGAGATCAACAATGAGTATTTAAAAAGGTGAGTAGATGCGAATCATAGTCATAATCTCTGTTACTTCTACGCATTCATACTAATTTTAATATCATACTCATACTACTCATACTCAAAGTTTGAAGTACTCATCTTACTCATGCTTAACACTACACATGGTGTTACTGATTACGACTCTCCATGACTCAACATTTACAAGAATCACAAAATAATTATGAATCGCGTACGAACACTACAATACTCACTAGAAGGTTGCGTGTTTGCTCTGTTTGCTGCTCTGTGTTTTTTGCTTGTGTGTCTTTTTAATTTTGTTGTAAATGCAACAATAACTAAGACTGTAAATTTTGATGAATGATTCGAGTGACTCGAATCATTTATGAGTATCATAAGTATTTTTCTAAATTTATGAATCTGCATGAGTAGGCATATGAATCAAACATACCAACGTTACAACGTTGTACTCATACTCATTGCAACTTGTACTTATAAATCAACGTTGTAGTGAGTACGAATGAATCAGAGTAGTTAAATTTCAATACTGTTGACTCATTCATACTTAAAATTTCATGAGTACTTATGAGTAGCGCAATAGTGATTCATTGTTGATCTCTGGTTCAAACCCACCACTAGCGGATCATGACTAGGAGGCTTACCTTACACTGAACAACACAATGAACAATATGGGAGACCGAGTGAACTTGCCATGTACCATGCTATATGCTAACCTAACTTAAACTGACCGAAACTTAACTTAATTCCATGTCGGTTGCAGGATTTACGTACCTTTAACGTTTTGAACGAAATAATCAACAAGTTGCTTCTCAGCAGATTTCTGGCAAATGAACTGAGATTAAATAAAAGTGGCATAAAAAAGTAGCGTTGCAATTGAGCCAAGGTCCTTATTTTTGGGGCTTGGCAAACATTACACTTTGAGGACAAGGGGAAAACAATCTAATGGAGAACATTATACAGGCTAATAGGATGAAAATCATATGTTGCTCCTATCTAGACATAGAAGAGGACATACTCGTATTAAGCATCATCGTTAGTCGTTCATTTCTTGTTTCCAAACTCTAAGAGGAATTCAATATTTTATTTGATACTTCAATGGCTAGGGCAGGGTGTCATATAGTCGTGCTTACGTTATGTTATTTTCTTTATTGCAATTATTTAGAATAAATTAAATAAAAGTCCGATACATTCGTTAAATACTCAAGAAAATTATTATGAATTAAATCTAAACGAAATAATAGTTTACATTACCACATGTTTCCATGCTCTTTATTATAAATCCAAACAAATTAAATTGCAATTGCAATAAATTCAAGAGATCTTATATCGTCTACGTTTGATAAAATTCTTACCATTCATGCAATATTATTTGACAACTAACTTCGATTACTTTTTTCTGCTGCTACTGCTGCTGCTGCTTCTGCTGCTGCTATATGTCAGTCAAATTTGAAATCAAAATCATTTTTCCATGCAAGCTTTATAATTTTCTATAGAAATTAAACTCTTCACTCTTTCAATTGCATACACTTTCAACGTATGTAAATAGAGAAGGGGGAATGGATGGTGGTAAGGAATATTTATTATAATAAAACATTGACATGTCATTAATGCATAAATATTTATGACAATCGCAATGATAAATGTCTGACAAATACAGAGAATAATAAATTTCATAAATTATTTCATAATAATTGAGTGTAAAATTTATGTGTCGAATTTAAAAGCCATAAATTTTTAGAGAACGATACATTTTTTATTATAAAATTGACATTCACATTAAAAATATGTTTGAGTGTTCAAAACTAAAAAAAAAAAAAAACTATGGTAAGGCAGTAGTGGATACTTTATAGTAAACCTCAGACTTTAAGAGTATCATTTTAAATTATGAAATTCATAACGGCATTATTAAAGTTTGGTATTTAATTCTTAAATTTATACCTTACAACTACATACATACATACATGCATGTAACATTGGTCATTAGAACTGTGTAGCCAGAATTACGAACTAGCTTCTCACACTACTTATGTTGTTTTCTTTAATTTTATAAGTGAGTGGCTGAATCTATAGTTTAAAGTCGACTACAAGCAACAGATTTTTGAGAAATTTTTCATAGCAATTTTATTTACTCTTAGAGATTGCTGAGATAAAGTCGCCGAAGAAATATTTTTGTTCATATTTCGTTTTGTTGGAGACGACTGGTCTAGGATTTGAGACATGGCCTTACGTCAAGTTCTGTTAGAGGTGCGTTTGAATCAGAGATCAGCAATGAATCACTTTTTCGCTACTCATAAGTACTCATATAATTTTGAGTATGAGTGAGTCATCAGTATTAAAATTTAACTACTCTGACTCACTCGTACTCACTACCAACGTTGATTTATAAGTACAAGTTGCAATGAGTATGAGTACTACGTTGACATCGAACTCATAACATTCGAAACATGTTTGATTCAAACGCCTACTTGTTCAGATTCATAAGTTTAGAAAAATACTTATGATTCGAATCATTCATCAAAATTTGCAGTCAAAGACACAAAAGCAAAAAACACAGAGCAGCAAAGATAGAAAACACACAACCTTCTAGTGAGTATTTTAGTGTTCGTATGCGATTCATATTTATTTTGTCATTCTTGTAAATGTTGAGTCATGGAGATTCGAAAATCCAAAACATCATGCTTAGTGTTAAGTATGAATATGATGAGTACTTCAAACTTTGAGTATGAGTAGTATGAGTATGATATTCAAAATAAGTATGAATGCGTATAAATATCAGATTATTATGAATATGATACGAATCTACCTATCTTTTTGAATACTCATTGCTGATCTCTGGTTTGAATCACCCTGAGCTCCGCATAGCCAAATGTTCTGTCAACCAAAAAGTGATGATGTTTGTTTTGAAGTGCTAGGCCCTCCCATAAAAGCTGTTGTACAGATTCTGTTGCCAAGTAATGTGGAATTTCAGAGAAATGAACAGGCATATAACCTTCCCAAGAGAAAAGCTCCGCTAATGGAACCAGAACATTTCATTAGAGTGTGAAGAGATGCCTGGGAAGGTGTACTCTATGAAAGTAGTGAGAGAGAGAGGCGGTGATCTTTCAAACCTAAACTTTTTCTAGACAATTATACTGGGAATAGATCGGAGTTTTGCACACACAGAGATTTCTGAACTGAAAGTTTTGTATGTAAATTCTAAAATAAAGTGAAAGTATCTCCAGGCAAAGGAGAGTATATTGTATTTGTCTGAATACTGAATCAAATCGTGAATCACGAGAGTGCTTGTCACGACTAATATTTGTCAATCACACGAAATGTTCAATATTTTGTCGTAAATTTTCAAATTTTTAACTTAAAAGACTTTGTTTGCGCCTTACACTAAAATCATCAATGATATCCTGGACCCCTTAAAACACGAAATGATAATTAAATAAAAAAAAAACAATTTAAAATAAAATATTTACTGCTTTTTCTTTCTCGATGGTCACCTTATTTTATGCAGACGTTTTACTAAAAAATATGCACGTACATACATAGTGGTCATTACAACCCTTATATAGGATTAAGACCTAGTTCCTCATACCACTTATGTTGTGTGCTTTTTTTTATACATGAGAGGGCGGACCTACAGTTTAAAGTCGACACCAAACAACAAATTTTTGAGAAACTTTTCATGGCAATTTATATTTACTCTCAGAGTTTTTGAGAGGAAGTCGCCTAGGAAATATTTTTTTCATATTTTCGTTTAGATATCTGACCAGGGATTTAACCAATTCCTCATGTCTGATCAGCGAACACACTATCTACTAGACCACGACGATGTTATCGTAATAAAAATTCAATTCGTCACACTATTAAGAATTGTAACATTTAACTGCGGCTACTTACTGAATATATACTTAAATGTAGACCTCCTCCAAAACTCCCTTTCGATAACATTTCAACCCCAAATTTATTGCTTTATTTTTAAATATTTGACTTTAATTTGTCCTTTCCGAAAAGTCTATTGAAATTATTATTTTCCTTTTTGTTTTTTTTTTTTTGTCCAATTACAACAACACAATAAGCCTTTATTTACGGTACACATGTCAATAATAAAATTTAATTTTTTATACAAATTGTGCATTTTATTTGTATCTTTTAAATGAACATGTGCATACATATGTAACCTCATGTCATATGACAGTTATTTTATTATGATTTTTAATTGTCATTAATTATAATGCCATCAGGTGATATTTCATAGTAACAAAGCATTTAATTACAAAAGTATTGTTAAATTCATTAAATGGAAGGACTTTTAAGTGGACTTTTAATGGCCTTAACCGACACTAAATGGTACCATGGTTGCATTATAAAAATTCTTAAAAAAGAAACTTTGGGTATTTAAATTTTGCAGAATTTCCATTCCATGATTACAATTAAGATATAGGACACTATTTATCCTCGTTACTTGTAAATATATCCTTTGTTTATATAAAAACTTTATTAATTTTAATAACAAAGCTCTTCAACTGATAACACTGTGCCATCAAATTTTAATTATGATCTATACTAACAAAGATCAATCTGTAGATGTTCAATACCATTGTGTTTAATGCGCACTTTTTAAAACTACTTTCGGTTAGTAACATTAGTTTCACATCTCATCACTGGCCATATGCTTCACTGGCAGCATCGTTCTTTACTCTATTTATACTGTCTTCTTTTACGTCTGGCAACTTCACTTTGTGTATGGAATTGTTTTTATTTCCTATTCCGCAATTTGTTACATATTCTTCTGAACAGTTTGTTTTAAAACGAATTATAGCTCTGAGTCCTTACTTTTTTCTCTATTTAGTAATGACTTGCCCACAGTCATATAATTCACAAATATCTTAACGTATAACCGGATGATATAAAATTTTAAAAGTCGTGAATTTTTTTTTGTTCATAAACTTCATCAAAGAATCGTGGATTCTATACAAATACTACAAGTAAACTTATTTTAGTAGTCGCCGTAGTCTAGTTGGTAGTGTGTTGGTTTATTAGACGAAAGGCCAGGGTTCGAATCCCCGTTCAGACATCAAAAACGAAGTATGAAAAAATATTTCTTCGGTGACTTCCTCTCAGCAGATTTCTGGCAAAAACTCTGAGAGTAAATAAAATTGCCATGAAAAGTTTCTCAAAAAATCTTTCGTTCGGAGTCGACTTTAAACTGTAGGTTCCGCCACTCATGTATAAAATTAACACACACAACATAAGTGGTGTGTTTGTTTACTTGTTTATCCCTTTTTGCGTTAGACTGGTGTTGTTGTTTTATTTTTGTTTATTTGTTAATCGAGTAAACAATTTCGTTGTTTTGTTTTTGTAGCTTTTGTTTACCATTTTAACGTTAAACAATGTTACACCATTTCCATTTTTGTAACAATATTTACAGAAGAAGTTATATGGTAAATATTGACATTGCCTTATTGGAATGACCCAAAACATCCTTCAAATTGCCTTCGTATATGAGTTTATATCATCGCCCTTCACCAAGCTTCTCTGTTGGAAACAAATTATTCCCATCTGATTCTCAGTATTTTTTATTCCCCATACTTAGGTCATCATTTCAGGATATATTTTCAGTACACCCGTAGAAAAAAGAACTAATTTTGACGTAATTATTTTTGAAATATTGATTAGAATTGATCGAAAACATTTCAAGAGGAAAAAAAAGGTTCAAAACTTTACTAAAATCTGACTATTGAACACTTATGATAGCGTAAAAAAGCAATACGTCAAATCTATTACAATTAGTGGTTAAATACTTAAAACTATACACAGTTTAAATACATTTTTTACATTGTATATACGACAGTATATATGTCACCTTAAAAAAAATGGGTGACTTCGACACCTGCCAATTAAACGAATCCATTAAATTAAATATTTTTTTAATACTACCTGTGGATATTTGAAGCAATTTTTTTTATTCCATTAAACCAATTATTTATAAAAGAATTGCAGGTGGTAAATTGTTTTGACATGACACT